>JARYGA010051237.1:0-29620 GCA_030545235.1 Helianthus tuberosus
ATGGGTGGATTATTGTTGGTTGGGGATAGTGGGGTTTCCTCGGGGCCTACGGTTCGGTTTCTCAGTGTTATGAGGTGTACTTGCGCCTTCAGGTTGGTTTCGGTATTGCTAGGTAATGCGCCTTGTGGTCTCTCGGAGAAATTTTGGGCTAGTTGACTTAGTTGTTTTTCAATGTTTTAAATACTAGCTTGTTGGTTTCTAATGTTGGATTCCGTTTGTAGGAATCGATCCGAGTTCCTTTTTTCGGTTTCAAAGATGAGGCGTGTGATGAGGTCTTCAAGCCTCTCTAGTCCCCCTTGTTGTTGTCGAGAGCAATTTTGTGACTCATTTATTGATTGTTGTTGAAAGTTTGTTCGTTGATTTAGATTTTGTTGGTTACTACTATTTCCGGGCTCCCTCCAACCAAGGTTAGGGTGGTTACGCCATCCTTGGTTGTAGGTACCCGTTGGGGGACCCAACGACCTAGCTCTATTATCAATGTAGTTTACCATTTCCGTTTGATTATCCATTTCTTTCATACAACTCCAATTCCCATGTGGCCCACCACACCCTTCCCAAGCCATAACCGAGGCCGTTTTTTGCATTTCTAACTTTTTGATTTTTGAAGATAGGGCCTCGATTTGGGCCTTTAAAGAGGTGCTCTCATCTACTTTATGGGCGCCCAGGGCAATAGATTTTGAGCCCCGGGAGTGTGCCATTGAAAATTGTTTTGAGGAATTTCCTCAATTTGATTATAAATTTCATCTGGGTGTCGATTACCTAGGAGTCCGCCGGAGCTTGAGTCAAGTGTTTATCTCGTGTATGGCAATAGTCCATTATAGAAGGTGGATACTTGTTGCCACACGACGAGACCATGATCAGGGCATTTTCTTAATAGCTCCTTGAATCTTTCCCAAGTCTCATATAAGGATTCCTCGTCCTCTTGTGAATATGTATTGATTTCAGTCATTAATTTAGCGGTTTTAGAGGGCAAGAAATACTTATATAGAAATTTTTGGGCAAGTTCATCCAAAGTGTTTACCGAACCACTTGGGAGGGTGTTTAGCCAAGCCTTAGCTTGGTCTTTTAGTGAAAATGGGAACATTCGGAGGCGGATGGTGTCGTTTGAAGCTCCGTTGAACCGGAAAGTGTCATATATTTCCAAAATGTTGGTAATATGTAAATGGGGATCTTCATCAGCTAGGCCATGGAAGGTTGCGGAATTTTTAGGCATTTGAATCAAATGCGACTGAAGTTCGAAGTTGTTGGCATCGACATTCGGTGCATTGATGGCGGCTCCGAGATTACCAACCGTGGGCCGTAGGTAATCTATTAGGGTGCGCTAGTCCGCCATTGGGAGTTGGTCCCCCGAAGCCTTCTGATGATTTTTGGCTTTTAGTCTTTTTCTTAGAAAGCGTTCGGGTTCGTCTAGAGGTCTTTTTTGTCTTTATTAGAACTGGAGCACATGCACTGCGTAGAGAGTTCAGGCCCTGCGATTGAGTTTCAAGTCCTGCGATAAAAAACAAAAAAGAATGTCGGTCAGATCTCTCACCACGGCCCCGTGGTCAATGACCACGGTCCGTGGTCGTGGTTACAGTTGCTGGTTTCTGGATCCCAGTTATTGGGGAGTTCAGCACGGCCCCATGTCCAACCGAGCACGGCTCGTGCTGAAGTCTACAGAAACTGAAAAATTAAGAAAAATCCTAAAAAAATAGAAAAATAAATAAAAATAATTAGGCCGTTGATTTTAAACTTTCTTAATATCCTTGTGTCCCCGGCAACGGCGCCAAAAACTTGGTGTGCGTTCGGTGTGATATATTTTTATTGATATTTTAAGCCCATTTTAATTAGTCAAGTTTTAAATTTATAAAACACGATATTATACTAACACTAAACACACACTTGGGTAAGTGCACCCATCGTGAGCGTAGTATAGTGTTGGTAAGATACCGAGGTCGTCCAAGGACACAAGAACTTTTAGTACCGGTTTATCCTCAACGTCTAATCAATCTAAATTTTTGAGAAAAGTGTGACACCCATGCCGAAACCAGGTACACCCTAAACGGTCCAAAACTGTAAAGCACACTTAACACTTTAATTGCGCGAAAACCCTAAAAACATGTGTGACTTATATGCTTGATTAATTGATATCTGTTAGGTCTCGGAGGCATCCGAGAACACGTTATGACTGACATGACACTAATAAGGGCCAACATTGCGAAGTTGGTGTCCTTAGCCTTGAAACACGTGTTAAACGGGAGTGTTCCGTTTAACAGCACTTTAAACCTTTGACATTGATTATTAGGTTATCGGTAGCATCATTTAAGATTTCGAGTTCCAGGAACAACTTAGTTTTGTGCCATAGACTGTGACATAAGGTTTGAAGCCAATCAGAGATCGGGCACGCAAAACGAAGCAGCTTCCCAGTTAGGGAAACACTTTCGTTTCAGGAATAACATAAGGCAATCAAAAGTGCAAGGAACGATCGATCAAGCTTAAAAACACTGAAACCACTCTAATACGAGTCTTTTATGATTAAAACGTAACTGGGTTCGGATTTTAAGACGGTTATGTATGATTTTTAAAACCGAGTATTTTGACACTAAGTACGCGCAAAACGGAGTCCTTCATGCAAATCGAGAACGCGCCCGGGACCCGTAAATGAACCTAAACACTCAACGGAAGATAAACATCATCTTTTAGCGTGCTATACGAAGCATGAGCTGGCCCTAGGGGGGCCCACCCAAACCGCCACCCCCATATATATATATATTTTTCATTTTTTTTCTTTTAAATTTCACACAAAAATCCTCCCAAAATTCTGCTTCTTTCTCCTAAAACCTAGATGATCTAATAAGAACAAGCCTCAAATTAAAGGTATCAACCTTAATTTTTATGGTTTTAAGCTTGGTTTCTTGATTAAACATGGTTTAGGCCATGAAAACCTTTTTTAATCCACGATTTTTGGAAGTTTAAACATGTTTATGGGCTGAATATGAACATCATATGGATTCCCTGGTGTTATATGGCAGCCATGGTTACAAATCTTTGGGGTTTGATACCCTAATTAACACCTCTTCGACAGAAATCGCTTAACTAGTCGATTAACCGAAAAACAATGAAATAAGGCTTGATTGATCTAAGTTCTAGCATATTTGGATTGTACTTGATGTGTAGGTACTGAATATAGCCCACACATACTTCTGGACTCACAAGGAACGCTTGGAATCGAAACTTGCGCTAGGTATAACATCCGAAAACTGAATCTAGGATAGGCAGAATTTTGTTTTGGCTATAACTTTGTGCATGGTACTTGGATTGAGCTGAAATTTGGTGTGGTGATGAAAGGTAGTTTCAGGAAGGTACACGTAAAATTTTATAATTTTTGGAATTTTCTACGATGTTTGGTAAAATGTTTACTATTTTACAAAAAGAATTCTGGAAAAAATACCAAAGGGATTCAATAAATCACCAAATTTTACAGAGAAACTAAGTAACATATGAGGAATGTTCTGGGAAAATTCGGAGTCTATTGGTTTAGTTTTGATTTGGGTTAAAAATCCGCGTTTTTGCGAATTTTCGGTAGCCGGAAACGCAGCGAAAAAAATCAGAAAAATCTTAAAATTTTTGGAGATGTTTCTGGAAATATAAGGGATATCCAGGAATGTTTTTGGAATTTTTGTCTCATTGATGGTAATTAATGTTAATTATGTGGTTAAATATGGTTTTATAAATAATTTATTTAGTTAAGTAAAATGCCAAAATAAATTCCCAGAAATTTTTCCCATAATCTAATGATGTTTACTGAGTTATATAAAAATTTACAGATTTTTATTCAAATTCTAGGTTAAATGGGAATTTTGGGATTAAAAATGGGTTATTTTAAATCAATTTCGGCAGTTTACCGTATAACGAACCGGCCGAAACTGGGAACTGACCAAACCCGAAAAATACTATAATTGAAACACGGCGAGTATTCCGGGAGATTCCAGGGCGGATTGGACACTCGGGGTGTGTCCAATACCAGTTCGGGAAAATCCCTGACGGTGGAAACGGGAACTCAAAATTGGGCAACCTGGACTCCCCAAACACCCAAACTCTCTTAATGAAAAGTTAATAATTCTTAAATAACAACGTGTTGGCACTATTGGTATTCGCGTACCATTATCCGAACACGTTAAACTACTGACATTGGCTGGCACGCGAACCGGTGCCCGGAAGCCAAACTGAAAACTAATACTACCCTGACCTCCATCAACATACCCGTGTCCTATAGACTCAATCTGGGGTGAAAACTCCTGACCAAATCCAAGTTATAACCATTACCGACTTAGATACTGATTCGAGTCCTTACTTGCATGTGTGCTATTAAAGCTGATTTCCACTCTTTAGACAAGACTACTATTTGCACTGTGAGTTTCACTCCCCCACTTTTAATCTGTTTTACTGTTTTCTGGGGTGAATTGCATGTTACAAACTGTGTTAATTGCTCAAACTGTATGATGTGAATTATCTAACACACGATATTAGCACCGATACAAGTGATTAACGTAAGCCGTGGGCAGTGGATAGTACTCTTGGTCTGACAAACCCAGTTGCCCGCCGGACAGGTGCGGCCGGCAGCCAGGCAACTGCACGCGTTCTAGCCAGGTTATGCTGTTAGACATAACTACCCGAGGGCATTAAACTGCATGTGATACAGGTGGTGCGATTAAGTGTCTATGTGACACAGTACGATTAAAACAGTCTAGGTTTCACTTGTGACACTCGTGTAATTCCATCTATGAACCGTGACATATGCAATTAAACATGTTGATACATATTGAAACGAAACAACCAAACCAGTGGAACTCACCGGCATCGTTTAGCTGACCTTTTTAAAAACTAACATGCATTTCAGGTAAAACAAAACAGGAGTGAACATGTGCGTATGGAAGGATCTAGTAGGCGGACGTAGCATAATAAAAGCTATAATGGCTTGTAGTACCACTTTTAATATATGGTTTGTAATGTGATAGTTCGAAGACGTTGTAACCGATTCTCCTGTTTTATGTAATGTAATGTTTTTAAATTATGAGGAGTGCCATGTGTCTGCCGCACCCCGCGATTGTCTTCCGCTGCGAGTCGGGGTGGGACAAAAAGTTTTGAAACATAAAAAATAAAACTAAAAATGAAACGATAAATAAAATGAAAAACAAATAGACAAGATAGAATCACTTGGATCCAACTCGTCTTTAATGTATCCTTTGATGATTTTCGCACTTTCGGATTTTTTAAGAGATTATCTTAGTTATAGTAGTAAGCCCCTCTTTTGAAGGTGATGTTACCCTCAACCCAGTGGTTTTAGTCAGCAGGGATACAATCCCAAAGGG
The DNA here is from genome assembly GCA_030545235.1 of Helianthus tuberosus. Classification (NCBI taxonomy): domain Eukaryota; kingdom Viridiplantae; phylum Streptophyta; class Magnoliopsida; order Asterales; family Asteraceae; genus Helianthus; species Helianthus tuberosus. The sequence continues at coordinate 5,352 of JARYGA010051237.1, forward strand.
TCGGAATATTGAAAGACAATTAAGTTAGTTATTAATGCAAAAAGTGGCAGGCCCCTCTTTTGAATGTGACGTTACCCTCGGCTAAGTGGTTTGAGTCAGCAAGGATACAATCCCAAGAAGCCGGTTTAAAGTATTAATAGTAGTTTACATATGAGGGGTTCAAGATATTCGCACCCCCGCCATCCAATACCAGTGGGTATTGAAGGAGGTCCTAGTAAGCATGAACCAGGTCCTCGCAGGACCTATACACTGAACGAGACAAGAACTTTACCAAACCATCCCCTAGCCCCCGACCAGGTAGTCAACACGCTTTTATATAGACCGTAAAGACACGAATGATGCAATCTTTTACTTTATATAGACAGTAAAGTAACCTCAAGACACCACGAGAAAATGATTAAGAAAATTCACCTTCAACATAAGAAACTAGTTATTAAAGTCATTAATACAAACCCAAATAAAAAGTGCCGAAAGATTAAAAATCAAATGTAATACATAAAAGACTTGTCTTCACCAAGTGATGTAAGAGGCTTAACCAAACATGGCCTTTGATTGGCAAGAACCCTTACAATCAATATTGGATCCCGAGACTACTACACACTCTAAAGATGGATGATGGATGATGGTGGTGGGTGTTGGTGTTGTAGTGGTGGTGGAGTGGTGGCAAAGTGGGAGAGTAGTGGTTTTCCAAGGGATGCTTTTCAAGTGAACCAAGCACCCCTATTTATAGCATGCACAGAGCCTTGGCCACAGCCCCGTGTCCACTGGGCATGGCCCCGTGGCCAGCATCTTCTCTTCCTTCATTAATTGCAAGTGTTAGCAGAGGGCCCCACACGACCCCGTGTCTCCTGGGCACGGCCCCGTGGTCTACTCTTTGGTTTGACCACGCCCTGTGTTGAGCTGGGCATGCCCCCGTGGTGGGCGTGGAAGCTTCTACATGTTTGTCCTTTGTGCAGGCTTCTTACCACGCCCCATGCCCAGCTGGGCACGGCCCCGTGGTCAGTCTCTGTTTCCTTGTTTTTGCTTTGGGGATGCTGCTGATGTGTACAAAATACAACATATAAATTACATCAAATGAGGCATAAAACTAACACTTTTTAGTACTAACGTTGGAAAAAACGTGTTTCTTTCTTCCTTTTGGATTTACAGGACCAAATGAGCTTAAAGGAGCAAATAAGCAGCCAAAACTAACATAAAGACAAAAAGAAGGAATAAACGTGACATGCCCGACCCCTCGGCAGGATCCCCAAAGAAAAAACAAGGCAACAGAAGCCTGACCACGTGCCGTGCCCAGCTGGGCATGGGGCGTGGTTAGGGGCCTGCACAAAATACAAACCTGTAGAAGCTTCCACGCCCACCACGGGGGCATGCCCAGCTCAGCACGGGTGTTAGGTCCCTATGCACATGATCTGATCTTAAGGAACAAGATGAATCGACTTTGTCTAATGTGCGGAATCCATTATGACAAATCTCAGATAATCAACACAGAATTCAACTCTTAAATGCTGTCTGATCTTTCTATTCAATCATATATGAAAGTACAAGAGTTCCTCTGAAAGTCAGACTGACATGAGTTCACCAGAGAGTCAAAAATGCAAAAGTTACAAATGACCTGATCAGACAGGTATTTATAGGCAGAGTCAGGATAGAAGAAGTGATGTCCGATCGGCTAGCATGTGATGCTGTCCGATCGGCTGGCATTGCTGTCCGATCGGACGCCTGTCCGATCGGCTGGGCTAACCGATCGGACGGCTGTCCGATCGGCTGGCATAGCCACCAAAATACATCACTTTTACAAAAACGTCCCATATCCTGATCTACTTAAACTAACATACATACATATTTCAAAAAGACACAAATATACAAAACATGACTTCATGCTGACGGAAGCTACAGACGTATGTACTAACAGACTCCCCCTCGGATGTAGCTGTAGTTCCTTCCAGCATAGTCTTCAATTCCTCCTGTTGCGTCTTCTTTCTCGAGCTCTCTGCCTTCTCATCTCTGATTTTTCTTCTAACATTCTTTTTCTTTTATGTCTTCCTTCGGGTAACCACCAATTTCTGTAAACAGGATCACCATCACGCTTCCGATCCCATTTTGGTATCTTGTTTTCTTTAGATTCAATTGGTGTTTGATCTGTTGGAGGTACAATCCCCAATTTACGTCTTCCCATCTTAGCAGCATGCTGAGCAATCTTTTTGGAACGTTGTTCACGCTTGTATCTTTTCAAGAACTCGTCAATCTCCAGATCTCTCCATTTTGTCTTCCAGTATCTTCCAGAATTGATGTCTTGCGCAAAACAAACATCCACAATTGTTTGATATTGCATTGCTTGATCTCTATCAGGCCTTTCATATACTATCTTGTTGTAAAACAGGCAATCTATGTCTTTCTTTGAGCAATTCACAAGCCACATAGGATCTAACACACAGATCCTTCTTGCTTCTCCAGTGGACTTGTTATGTAATGAAATTATTGCCTCGGCCGTAGATTGATTGTATAACCACCCTTCAAATTCTTCATGGAAATCTTGCTCCATTGCCCGTAAAGGCATATTCTTCAAACAACGAGGAGGCTTGATATCCAGAGTAATATCTTTTTCACCATTTTCTAAGATTCCGACAATTTGATCTGGGAAATGTGGTTTCAAATCAGGATACCTTTTCTTCGCTTGCAACTTCAAATAGTTCCATAAATGTTGATCATGTTGCTTCACATCCAATCCATAGTATAATTCTTTAATGTTCTTTGTTTTAACCAATTCATCTATGTCCCACCATGGAAGAGTTTTGATATCAGCCAAAAACTCAAAGTACTGTACTCCCTGTTCTCGTCTGATTGCATAGACTTGTAAATCTTCCAAGTATCCCCAAGAAAGAATGTCACCCCAAGAAAGATCTTTGTTGTGTGTGAAGAATTGAAGTGCCCTGAGTTTCTTTCTCTCCTTTGGCATAACTTTGAACCATTTCTTTCTTTCTTCAGCAAGGTTTTCTCTGGGTATGGTTTCTGGAATACCTTCGGTAGTCACTTTCTCCACAATCTTTCTCCTGATTTCATCTTCATTTCGGTCTTTGAACATTTCAGCAAATGATGGAAACGTCGCATCAACTCCTTAATAGTGGAAATCAGTTTCCTCATTAGATGAATCTGAAGCATCTTAAACAATTACGTCATTGTAATGATCGGCTTCAAAAGCATATCTTGGTTCAAATATATCTTCAGAAGACTGAGGAATCTCGTCTTCAATATCGAATTTAAATTTCCCTTCTTCTAATCCCAATTCCTCCAACATCTCTTCTCTTGACTTCCTAACCTCAATCACTTCCTCATGTTTATCATGTAAGAAAATAACAGTAGGATTCGTGAGGAATACCTGATCTACGTGCTGTTTTCCAGATGTGGAAGTTTCTTGCTGATCATCATCTTCTTGTTCATTGATCTGATCATTCAGAAACTCCTCAATTTCCTGTTCGTCAATAGGATTCTCAACTAGCAATCCCGAAGCACCTTGATCATTATCATCATTTTTCTTATCATCATTATCATCTTTCTTATCATCATCTTTCTGAACAGACTCGTCTTTATCATCATTATCATCTTCATTTTCTTCTTCATCTCCAAACATTTCAACATCAGAATCACTAACTTCTTCTCCACGTGCCTTCTTTGCTTCTTTTCGCCTTCTGTTTATTTTCATTCTGCGAACAACTTCTTTTATGTTATAAGGCACTGTGGAAGCATTACCAACAAGTACAAATTGCTGCGTCTTCCATTCTGGTAGCAGCACTTCTTTGGCCTTTCTCTTCTTTTGTATAGCAGCAACCCTATGAATAACTTCATCAGAATCAATGAGTAGAGAAGGCTCACCAACTAACATGTAGTCTTGATCATGTGCATCTTGTTCTTGTTCTTGAATACCTTCATCATCAATCATTTCAACATCAATTTGACTTGAAGAACCACCAGCTTCCTGAATATCTTCAACAACACTTTTGTTCTTTTGAATTGCATTTTCAGCTAGTCTTCTTTCTCTTTCAAGTCTTCTTTCCTCAACTCTTCTTACTTCAATCTCGTTGAATGCAGCATGAACATCCATTTTTAAATGACTTTCCATAACAGAGTATAACATTCTAAGTTGTTCATCTTTCACCACATTATCTGCTTTCATAGCTTCCATTTCCAACTTCATTGCTTTCATTTCATTAGATGTAGCTTCACTCATTTCACTGAGAAGCTGATTGAGTGTCTGATTCACATCCTGAAGATTCTTTGTCTTCTCATTTAATGAAGAAATTTCTGCCGTTAGAACTTCAATGACCTTAGAATTATTATCACCATCATCCTTTACTTTCTTCATTTCTTCTTCATGATTGATCAGCACCATTCTAATTTGATCATGAGCTTTCATCAACTTATTCACTTGCTTCAATAAGACATCACGTTCTTCTTCAGCCTTTACTTTCTCTTTCTCAAGCTCTTTGACTTTCTTTGCCAGAATCTTTACTGCTTCATTATTGAACAAATCATCATCAAAATTCAAATCTTCTAACGGATCCCCTGATGCAGGTGGAAGATTGCTAAAGAAATCATCTGAAACTTTAGGACGTGATGATTCTGGAATTTCAGTATTTTCTGGAATTGGTGGAAAATCTGAAGAAAATACTCCACCCTCAGTTACTTCAACATAGTCATCTTGACCAACTTTCTTTTGAATTTCTGGTTCTTTATCCTTGGATGGTTCAGGCTGCTTCTTTCCTTTGCCTCCTTGATCTTTTTGAACTTGAGCTTCTCCTTTCTTTGCCCGCACACTTCTAGGAATAACTCCAGTTTGAACAGCTTTTCGCTTCTTTATTTGCTTCTTTGGTTGATCTGGTTCAAAAGAAGTGTCTTCCTCATCTGATGCTTTTTGTTTCTTTGAAGGCCTTTTCTTGAGTTATGCTTTGCCTCTGCCAAGAGTATTTGGATCAAGTTCTGATTCTGATTCTGTGGCTTCAGAATTTTCATCACTTGATATATCTTGAATACCACCTTCATGTTCTTTGCCTTTAACACCTTTAGCAGCATCCTCGTTCTTCTTTAAAAAGCTTTGAAGAGATTGTGATAACAACTTAGCTCCTTCTTGAATAACTGCTGATGGTTCCAAAACTGTTTCATCTATCAGCCTTTGTTGTGGTACTCCAGAAGACCCTGCAAAACAAATTTTGACAGATTTATTAGAAACTTTTAACAATATAAAATTCTAATTACCTTATGGCTCCCCCTTTCACTATACCCTTTTCTACATTCTTCGGAATAGAAACTGCCGGGGACGTCTTTGGAGTTCTCTTTCTCTTTCCATCTTTTACTTTCTCAACCCACCATCTAGTATTCTTTTCTTTTAAATCACTCATCTTCTCATCTTCATTATCTGAATCACTGTTCTCATGTCTCCATTTATCATTCTCAGGAGCAACATAATCTGGATTCTTGATTTTGCATATCATTTGTTTTGTTTTTGCATCATCTTCTTTGGTGACTCTTGCAATGGTCTCAGTCGTTATGTTTCTCTTACATGATATACTTGTCACCTTTATTTTGGCAGTTCTCCTTCATATATTCAAAAATTACTTGAGAAATATTGTATCGTCTGTTCAATACCAAACTTGTGACAATATTCATGATGTAATCTGATACTTCATCATATGCTCCTTTCCTGTGTGACAATGAATGAACCATGCAATGCAACAAAAATCTGTAGGCCTTTGAGAAACTTGTCTTAGTCATCTTTCCATTGATATGACCAGTGAATCCCATTCTTCACCATACTCCTTTAGCAAGACGTTCAGACATGATTGTTGGATCGTCGTCAGAATCTTTTAAGTCTAGAACTCTTCTAATGTCTTCAACACCAATCTTAAACTCTACATCTATATCTTTTCCCTTTTTGTCCTTCTTTCTTAATACTGAGTGTATCATCTTATCAGTTTCATCATATCTGGCTGTGTTCCAAAAGGCTCTTACATGAGATTCATATATAGCAGTTCTGTCAGATAAAGCCTTTGCAACTCTGCTTTCTCTTAAGAATTTTGCCATTTTTTCAACCACCGTATTCTCTGTGTTAGCCTCATCAATTACACAATATACATTGTGACCCTTATCAGTATCCTTTCCTCTTCCCTGTAAAAAATATGCATTATTAATTATTTACACAGGTTTTGAGACATAAGGATGAAAGATGGAAATTTTGAGAAATTTTCTAACACTGAGAATCCCTTTGAACAAGCTGTTCGATCGGTTAGCAACGCTGTCCGATCGGCTAGCGATGCTGTCCGTTCGGCTAGCAGTGCTATTCGATCGGCAAGTGATGCTGTCCGATCGGCTAGCAATGCTGTTCGATCGGCTAGCACATCTGACACTTTGAAAAGTCAACAAGGTATGATTGAATGCTGACCGATCGGCTGGCAAGGCTGTCCGATCGGTTGGTAATGCTGTCCGATCGGCTAGCAATGCTGTCCGATCGGCTGGCAGAAAATGTTGTCCGATCGGCTGGCAATGCTGTCCGATCGGCTGGCCTTTTTGCACAAATTTCAAAGAATTGTAGAATGCTGTCCGATCGGCTGGCAATGCTGTCCGATCGGCTAGCAATGTTGTCCGATCGGCTGGTGATGCTGTCCGATCGGCTAGCACAAAACTTGATCATGAATCAAATTAAACTTTGATGACACAATTAGGCACAAACTCCAAGGCATGAGCTATCCTAGCAAGCAACACTACTATTGTAACCACTATGATGGCTGTCCGATCGGACTGCTGTCCGATCGGTTGACATCTCTTCAAGAACACTCAAGAACAATCATACTCAGAAAAATTTTTAGGCAGATTATCAAAAAATGAACATAGATCTATATAAAGAATCTTGTTGCGATCAAAACCCTATGTTCATTATTCTCTAATTCGTTCCAAACAAGGTTTAATTTCACAAAAAACCTAACCGACTGCCGTAACGCTAAACATCAGATCTACTCAAATTAAACCGGTAAATCTACAGATCTAAACATTGCGAACAAGACCAGGTGCTTAGAATTCATCAAAAATTTCTAGAAATTGCTAGATCTGATTCTAAAGATGATGACAGTTACGACATGAAGAACAGATAGAACAAATGATAGATTTGGATGTGAAAGACTTACCTTTGGCATTGTGAATGATGTGCAAACCAACAAACCAACGTTCTAATCCAAAGAGAATCAATGAGAAATCAGATGAAGAAAATTTGAGAGAGAAAGGTCAGCCGATCGAACATGTAGCCGTTTTGACTGAACTTTGACCACCTATTTATAGGTGTCATTGAGTCGGCGTGCTGTCCGATCGGCTAGCAATGCTGTCCGATCGGTCAGCTGTTCGATCCAAGTTTCCTATATCTCTCAAAACTTTGACATTTTGACCTTTTTTTGACCAAATCAGTGTTTGAAAATCCACTTAAGTATCTAGATCCAAATTAATGACCCTAGGTACTTAACTTGTCAACCAAGTCCAACTTAATGACCTTGGTTGACCCGATACAAAGCGTACTGATGTTTTAATCAAACTTTTTCTGAAAATTATAAGTTTCAAATTAATGAACTTGTATTTGACTTTTTATTTCCACATGATTTACACGATTAGCTCCAAACTCATCATCCAGCTCAGAAACTTCCTGCCTTCAATTCGAATCTGAAGATCAGCTTTCCGCTTTGGTTTGTCGGAAAATAAAGCAGAAATATAAAATCTTTTTGAGATTTTAATAAAGCATCTAGACTAGAAAATGAATACAGAACAGAAATGCAGTAAACATAAACTATTTACAAACATATTTTTGGTGAGCGTGTTAGGGAATCATATCAGCTTCCGACAAGTTACAAGTACCATTAAGCTTGATTGCATACACAGCATTTAAACAATTCACTTAGATTGTCGATATACTGATCCTTTTAAATTCTCACACAAATTTCAATCTGTTCAGGATACGGAATTAATGTTTTAGAGACTTAAACTTATACGTGTGTCCCACCTCTTAAATATACTCCCGTATCCAGATCCCGATATTCAGTCTTACAGGCAATTATAACACAAATGATATATGTAGGGGTTAATAATTTATGAAGAATCATGAGAGCTCAGGTCAGAACTACCGTTCAGCAGAGAGATCATGACTCAACCTTTGGGTGTGTCCCCTTTAGAGGATCTTTTTTACAACAGCATTGCTAAGCAATTTTATTGTCTTATCATATATGCTGAGGGTGATGCTATGTTTCAAGCATTTCGGAAAGTATTATTCGAGGACTAGGTCAGAACTTCCATTCAGCAGAAGTCCCGGAATAATACCCCAGACATCATTGAGTATAAAAACCTAGTATATCAGAAAAAGGAATCTTTCAAACGAGATTTCAGGGGTTACCTATATATCCAAGTAGTGTTCCCCACGAAATAAGCAAGTAGGATTTAGGTTTATATCCCAAACAAACCTACTAAATGTGTAAAAACCTATCGGCACATCATCAGTGAGACTGTTTAAAGCATTTAAACTCTCCATTTCTTTAGCATACTCAAACTGTCTAGCTGATGTACTATCATTTTCCCTTTTCACACAAGCTCTTTTTGAATTTTATCATGTTTTTGGATTTTTTGGAATTTTTTATTGTTTTTGTATTTTCTAAAAGTAAAAATAAAACCTATCTCCCCCTAAAGACCAAAACAAGTAAAAATTCGACAAACCATTGCAGATTGCTTTTCAACATCATCTACAGTGGTACCTTCATCAATGCCAACAATTTTCTCCACATCCGATAGCAACTTCATACCATTAAGTTTCAAAAGATATTGAAAACGTGTTTTGTTAAATGCTTTGGTATGCAAGTCAGCTCTTTGTTCATCGGTGTGGATTTTTTCTATTCGTATCAACTTTTTCTCAAAACAGTCTCGGATAAAGTGATGACGAATTTCATTGTGTTTCGTTTTAGCGTGATGAACAAGATTTTTTGTTATGTTTATAGCTGCCTCATTATCAACAAAGATAGGGGAGTTTAGAAATTGCAAACCGTAGTCTCGCATCTGTTGCTGGATCCACAAGATCTGAGAGCAGCAGCTGCTAGCAGATACATATCCGGCTTCACATGTGGATAGAGCGACAGAGGTCTACTTCTTGCATTGCCAGGTGACCAATCGTGGTCCGAAAAACTGGCACCCTGCTGTTGTTGATTTAGCGTTCACTTTGCAGCATCCGTAATGAGAATCAGAAAATCCATCGAGCATGAAGTCGCCAACTTTTGGATACCACAACCCCAGAGATGGAGTTCCTTTCAGGTAGCGTAGAATCCGTTTCACAATTACCATATGCGAAGCTCTAGGATTTGACTGAAATCGAGCTGCGAGGCAGGTTGGATACATAATATCCGGTCTTGATGCTGTCAAGTACATTAACGAACCGATCATGGAGCGATACAACGTTTCATCTACCTTCTCTCCGGTGAGATCAGGGTTTATCCCATGGTTCGTCGCTAATGGGGTGGACATAGGTGACATTCCTGACATCCCAAATTTCTCCAGAACATCATGAACGTATTTCGTTTGATGTATGAACGTTCCCTCGGGAAGTTGATCAACTTGAAGGCCCAAGAAGAACTTCATCTCACCCATTGATGACATTTCAAACTTCTGCTTCATAACCTTTTCAAAATCTTTGCAGAGTTGTTCATTTGTAGACCCGAAAATTATGTCGTCCACGTAAATTTGGACTATCAGAAGATGCCCGTCGACTTCTTTTGTGAACAGAGTGGCGTCTATCTTTCCTCGGATGAAGTTGTTGGCTAACAGATGTTGAGACAAGGTCTCATACCAGGTTCTCAGGGCCTGATGTAAGCCGTATAACGCCTTATCCAGGAGATAAACTTTATCTTTGTGAATTGGGTCGGTGAAGCCCGGTGGCTGTCCGACATATACCTCCTCTTTCACCTTGCCATAGAGAAATGCCGACTTCACATCTAGCTGATAAACTTTAAATCCTTTCCACGATGCAAATGCTAGGAAGATTATGATCGCTTCAAGTCTTGCAACAGGGGCATATACTTCGGTGAAATCTATCCCCTCCTGCTGACTGAAACCTTGAACAACGAGTCGAGCTTTGTTGCGAATAATAACTCCTCGATCATCCCTCTTACATTTAAATACCCATTTGGTATTTATCTTCCGATGTCCATCAGGTAAATCCACTAACTTCCACACTCCCAGCTTTTCGAATTGGCTCAGTTCCTCCTGCATTGCATTGACCCAAGAATCTTCAAGAGCTTCTTTGTAAGTTCTTGGTTCAACCTGCGAGATAAAACAACTCAATGAGAATTCAGTTTGCAAAGGAGCTACTTTTGTATAAAAACATGTAAGCCCTTGATCAAGCTGTCTTCGAGTGCGGACTCCTGACTGCAACTCTCCGATTATCAACTCCTCTGGATGAGATGAAAGTGTTCTTGGCATCACCTCTCCTAAAACATCTACCTCGCCTTCCAAATTTGTGACATTTTGATTTGCATCATGTTCATTGACTGGAATTGTTTGATCTGAAAGCTGAATTAGCTCCCCCTCACAATCTGAATCATCACGATCAAATACAGGTCTGGTTTCAGATTCTTGATTATCATTTTCTACCATCTGATTATCCTGAGCAACTTCATTTTGTTCAACATCGTCATGTTCTCCAGCATTGCTTGGACCTGTTTCATTATTATTTGAAGTTTGTCGTTTTCGATAAGTTTCTGCTGGGAATCTTTTTTCTGAATCTTCATACTCTCTTAGAATATCCAACTCGTCAAAGAACTCTGGTTCTTCCTCCATGTCGAACGACTCCCACAAAGTATCATAATTGAAACGCCATGAGTCGCCGGGATTTTGTGGTGGCATTGTATGGCCTTGACATTCAACATTTGGAGCTTCAATAATCCGCTTCAGACTTGGAACGAAGACTCGTCGTAACGGACTTGCATAACCAATGAATATTCCTTCAATACTCTTCGGACCAAACTTTCCAAAAGGCTCTAGAACAGTACAGGGTGACCCGAACGGTTCAAGATACTTCATATTTGGTTTGCGGTTATTGATCAACTCAAAGCATGTTTTGTTAAATTTCTTGACAGTGAGAACTCTGTTGAGCGTATAGCATGCGGCTGAAACTGCTTCTGCCCAAAAATTTATCGGTAACTTTGAATCAGCAAGCATTGTTCTGGCCGTTTCGATTAGCGTCCTGTTTTTACGTTCTGCAACTCCATTCTGCTGCGGAGTGTACGGAGTACTAAACTCATGCAATATACCTCTTTCATCACAATATTCTTCCATCTTGTTGTTTTTGAACTCAGTACCATTATCACTTCTAATTCTTCTGATACGCCTTTGGTACAAATTTTCAATCTTTCTGAACAACGCCATCAAACTGTCAAACGTTTCATCTTTCGACTTCAAGAATGATACCCACGAATATCTAGAATAATCATCAGTAACCACAAGACAGTAGAGATCCCCTGTAATACTTTTGACGTTTACTGGACCAAACAAATCCATATGTAGTCTCTCTAATGGTCTGAAAACTGAATTGACTTGCTTTTTAGGGTGTGACTTTTTCTTCTGCTTGCCTTTAATGCAACTAATGCACTCCCCCTCCAGATGAAAACCTTTGATATTAACTCCAAGAACCAAATCATTGTGTACCAAGTAATTCATTTTTCTAAGATGTATATGCCCCATCTTCCGGTGCCACAACTTCGATTCTTTCTCAGTTGCTCTAGAAACAAAACAATGTGCTTGACCTATTGTTGTAGTTGCTACACTCATGTCCAACACATATAAATCATTCACTCTAGGTGCCCTCATGATAATCCATTCTTCAGGAACAACAAATCCTGGTTCCAAGATTAAACATTCTTTGTCTGTGAAGTGAGTGGTATACATATTGTCACAAATCTGTGAAATACTCAACAGATTATTCTCCAGCTCAGTAATGTAGTTAACTCTCTCAAACGTTACAATCCCACTGGATAACGTTCCTTCACCAATAATTCAACCACCTTCGTGTCCAGCAAATCCCACATAACCACCATTGATATTTCTAACATCATACAGCAACGCTGTCTTTCCTGTCATGTGCCGAGAAGCTCCACTATCCATAATCCAACGTGAAACGGATCTCGGAAGCTCCTGCACATATCAAAATTATTTAATGAGATTTTGATGCTACCCAAGCCTTTTTTGACTCGGGTAACTTGACATTAATGTGAGTTTTTGTAGTGTAAAGTGGCGGAAAGTTTTTATCATTCATTTTTAAGCTTTCAGCAGTCCCAACCTCAACCTCTTTGAATAAGAAAAATTCGTCTTTTTGAGGTTGACCGGATGGTTGATCTTTCTTCACTACATACTTCTTTTCAGAAGTCGATTTTTGTTTCTCATATAAATCCAAAGGTACATACATCTTCTTGGTTGAGGATGATGATTTTTCAGTCTCAGACACCTTTGGTTTTGGAGAATTTTCTTTCTTGTCAACAGTTTTTGGCTTCCATGTTTGTTGAGGTGATGCAACCCGTTTGTAAAATTTGTCATTTTTAATTACCAGATTCTTAACAGGTTCAGTTTTGATCTTGGAGTTATCATTTTTCAAAACCTTTTTCTCAACAATTAATGGAGCTTTTCCCTTCACAACATCTTTCTTGCTTGAATTCATCACAACTTCAGTCTTAGGCTTTAGGTTGGTACATTTTCGTGCAATATGTCCAACTTGATTGCATTTGAAACATGTTCGAGTGTCAACTACCCTACTTGTGCCTTCAGACTGAGGCTGTGAGGCCTTCTTTTCAAAGAACTCTTTGTTTGATTTTAAAAAAATTTCAGATTCCTCATCAGAGAGTGAATTTGAACCATTCACAAACATCTTTTTCTCAATAAACCTCTTGTTCTGAACATTCTTTCTCTGATAATTCTTACCACCCTGATATCCACCCGACCATTTGTTTCAGTTGTTGTTAGAAAAACGTGGTGGAACAACAGGTTTCTTATAGTAAGCTTTATCTTTCTCAAAATTCATTTGCCTCTTTGTCTGATTCAAATCTTCTACTTCAGACAGATCAATTTCAACCAATTTGAAAACATTTTTCAATTTGTTCACATTAACATTCTCCAGAGGAAACTCAAAGTCTGAATACAACTTATCAGAACCAGCCATCTTGTACATCACAAGACCCGGTTCATCATCTAAGTTATTTTTAGATTTTGGTTTCGGAATGTAATTGTTCAGAAAACATTCTTCATCCTCAGCTGAATCACTATCTAAGACACTTTCAGCCATGCCTTTAACAATCTCTGTTTGAACACTATCATCAAATGATGATGAAGAAAATGTCACATCAATTGACTCTGGAAGTTTTATCTCATTTGTTTCAACTTCATCATTAACAAACCCAGATTGCTTTTTTGAAAAATTGTTTAGAACTGGTGGGGGAACTTGATGAAACCCGATCCCAGTTCCATCACAGTACACATCTTCGCCAGCTTTGTTTTTCCCAATGGGTTTTGGAACAATGTGTTGCAAAACAAAGCTTGCAGAGTTGTAACTGTTCATTTTCAAATTAATACGCTCATTCTCAATCTTAGCTTCTTCAAACTGAAGCTTCAATTTTGCAATCTCATCCAGTTGTTTGTTTATTAACTCTTCTTTAACCATCAAAACACCTTGCAAATGACAATTTTCTTTGTAAGTTTTACCGTTTCTATCATCAGAATCTTTCACTGTGCGTTTTAGTTTTTCAAAATTTTCAGAAATTTGACGATTTTCAAGAATTAGTTTTTCATTTTCTTTCCTAACTCTTTCTATGTCAATTTTATCAGTTTCAATTTTGTCAGTTAATTCCTTTAATCTGTCATTCGAAGCTTTCAGCATTTTGTCACGGTTCAAGATCTGATCCTCAACCTCTCTGACTCTGTTTGTCAGATCCTCAACTTTCTTATCACTAAGATAAGTGATTGTACTACAAACCTTGCACCCTTTCATGCAATTTTTGCAGTCAATATCACCATTTACTTTCTTACCTGATGCACTTGTTGACCCATTTGAACTGACCTGACTTTTAGACTCAGATACGGATTTAGACTCTACCTCAAGTGCCTTAGCAGCCAGCACCTTGTCAGCCATCTTTCTCAAGTTTTCGGCATTCAACTCTTATGATGTATCAATGATCCCATCATCAATCTTCTTGGCTTTTTCTTCTTTTTCTTTTTCTTCTGCACTTCCCCACCATTTTCTTTGCCAACCCTCTTCTTCATCAGCAATTTGTTGAATTATGGTTTCCAGATCGAGGGTTTTGTAGTCAATAGCAATGTTTCCTTTGGAGTCAAGATAACATTCTCTGTCTGGATCCCATCTCTTTGCTCTTTTTGCTTCAGGGTATATATCAGAAATTCTTATTATTCTGTTTTGAGCAATCATCTTTCTGTTTACGTACTTTTCTTCTTCATTTCTGTTGTCTTTATAAGGAACAGGTTCAACAATCTTTGCCATAAAAGTGTATCCAACCGCATCCTCTTCTGGCAACAACTCGCTCCAGTCAAAACCTTCATCGTCATGAATTACGGCGAGAGCTCTGGATTTTTCTTTATTATCTTCAAGTTGTTTCATTCTGGGCGGTTCTGATTTATTCTGATGATAAATCGCTCTCTTGTAGTAGTCTTCTTTGAATGGATTTTCAGAATCATCAGCATAAGCATTCCGGCACTCTCTCTTAAAATGACCTTTCTGTTTACATTTGAAACAGGTCACTTTTGTCTTGTCAAAGCCCAACTTGGTAGATGGTCCACCAATTGACTTTCTCCCAGTTATCTCCATAAAGCGCTGTGCCCGACGAACTGCACTAGCCATGCACCATCTTATGTCGATCAATTCCATCTCCTCAGGATTGATTTGATCATAATCTTCTTTTGTTAAGTTGGTGTTGCCAATCTTGCCTGCTACCAAGCTCTCGTACGACTCTAGCACAGATGCTAGGAAAACCATCTGTTGCTTTGCAGATTCCTCGCTGAAATTTTGAACATTCTTTAAATCAACAGCAATATTGCATTGAAATAAGTTCTTTGCAGCTGATTGGTTTGAATTTGATGAAGAGCCACTGTGAAAACCACTGCTTGCATCTCTTTTCTGCTTTCACTTTCTTTGTTAGATGTGTTGGAGCTTTTAGCAGAAAAAGCTGTTTTGGGAGGTGTATTCTTTGGAATCATGCTTTTTGGATAATACAAATCCAAGTTCTGCTGATATGATGAGTGACTGACTTTGTGTGTTTTCTTTATCTCTAGCTCGTGACTCTCTAGTCTTTCAATCAACAGATCAACTGTAAGATTCTCAGAAGTGATCTTATTTTTCAACATCAGGGCAAAGTATTGCCAATCCATCTCATCTGGCAATGAGTCAAACAATTTGTCAACTAACTCTTCTTGAGAATAGATAATTCCATGTCTCGCTAGTTCCAACTTCAAGTGCCCAAACCTCTCGATCGTCTTACAAACTGATTCATTTTTTAAACAACCAAATAAATCAAACTCTTTTCTTAGTAGTTTCTTTTTGTTTTTCACTATTTCTGCACTACCCAAACATTTAACTTTCAACTTTTCCCACAGATCTTTAGCATTGGTATACTCGATTAAAGATATTATATCTTCTCGAACAGACTGGAACAGCAACGCGATGCACTTTTGCTCGGCAACAAAAACATCTATTTCCTCAGATGATGTCAAATTTTCACCAACTTTCCCTCCATCACTGTATCCATTCTTTAGACTTTTCCAGCTAGTATATGCAAATGCCTTCAACCATTCTTCAAATTTCTTGGCCCACCAACTGTACTCTTCGATCGCCATCAGCTTTGGGGGTTTGTTATATGTTCCGTATGCACTTTCCACGCCCAAAACATCCGTCAAGGTTTTCTTTGCATTTGAAGTGTTCTCATTTGTGTTGCTAGAAGTACTATCATCTCCCGAGTTTCCAGCAAAAGCATACATATCACTGAAAGGATTCATGAATTCGTCCATCTTTCAAGTACCTAAAACAGTTATCAAATACTTAGACAAATTTTTTTGATTTTCAAAAATTTTACACAAGTGTACCTGGATCGAATGACTGTTCGATCGGTCGACTATATGATTATAAAAGCAATCAATTACCGTCCGATCGGTCGTCTGTCCGATCGGCTAGCAATATAACGTAAGCAAAAGATAACTTGTAACAACAATGCTGTTCGATCGGTCAGTTGTCCGATCGGCTAACACTGATGATGTCAGCAAGCAACTAGCAAATACTAACTAAACCAATCCGTTCGGACAGCTGTCCGAGCGAGTGGATGATGTCAGCACAGATGAACAGTTAAACATGATTTTTGATGAATTTGATCTCGTTTTAGGTTGAATCTGATAATGAAACTCAGTAGGATTATACTATGAATGATTGCGAATCAAATGATATCACTTTTATCAAATTTTAACCGTAGATTCATGTTTAATTTTAAGTTTTTCTGATTTTATGGTGACAAACTGAGAAATGATGTAAGAAACAAGCAGAAGAAGATGAAATATGTCAAATTTCTGGTGAAATTTGACTCTAATCGGCAAGAAATGTCAAATCTCTGGTGAAATTTGACTTTGATCGGCAAATAAAACTCGAATTCCGGTGAATTCGGTGTCGTTGATCTCGATTCAGCTCCCTGGTTGCTCTGATACCACTTGTTAGGTCCCTATGCACAGGATCTGATCTTAAGGAACAAGATGAATCGACTTTGTCTAATGTACGGAATCCATTATGACAAATCTCAGATAATCAACACAGAATTCAACTCTTAAATGCTGTCTGATCTTTCTATTAAATCATATATGAAAGTACAAGAGTTCCTCTGAAAGTCAGACTGACATGAGTTCACCAGAGAGTCAAAAATGCATAAGTTACAAATGACCTGATCGGACAGGTATTTATAGGCAGAGTCAGGATAGAAGAAGTGTTGTCCGATCGGCTAGCATGTGATGATGTCCGATCGGCTGGCATTGCTGTCCGATCGGACGCCTGTCCGATCGGCTGGGCTAACCGATCGGACGGCTGTCCGATCGGCTGGCATAGCCACCAAAATACAGCACTTTTACAAAAATGTCCCATATCCTGATCTACTTAAACTAACATACATACATATTTCAAAAAGACACAAATATACAAAACATGACTTCATGCTGACGGAAGCTACAGACGTATGTACTAACAACGGGGCATGGTCAACGCAAACCACTACTCTATCACTTTGCCACCACTCCACCATCACTACAACAGCAACACCCACCACCATCATCCATCATCCATCTTTATAGTGTGTAGTAGTCTCGGGATCCAAGATTGATTGTAAGGGTTCTTGCCAATCAAAGGCCATGTTTGGTTAAGCCTCTTACATCACTTGGTGAAGACAAATATTTTATGTATTACTTTTGATTTTTAATCATTCGGCACTTTTTATTTGGGTTTGTATTAATGACTTTAATAACTAGTTTCTTATGTCGAAGGTGAATTTTTCTTATCATTTTTCTGTGGTGTGTTGAGGTTACTTTACTGTCTATCTAAAGTAAAAGATTGCATCGTTCATGTCATCACGGTCTATATAAAGGCATGTTGACTACCTGGTCGGGGGTTAGGGGAATGGTTTGGTAAGGTTCTTGCCTTGTTCAGTGTATAGATCCGGCAAGGACCTGGTTCAAGCTTACTAGGGCGTCCTTCAATACCCACTGGTATTGGATGAGGGGGGTGCGAGTAGCTTGAACCCCTCATATGTAAACTACTATTAATACTTTAAACCGGCTTCTTGGGATTGTCTCTTTGCTGACTCAAAACACTTAGCCGAGGGTAACGTCACCTTCAAAAGAGGGGCCTACCACTTTTCGACATTAATAACTTACTTAATTATCTTTCAGTATTCTGACCCTTTGGGATTGTATCCCTGCTGACTCAAACCACTAGGTTGAGGGTAACGTCACCTTCAAAGGAGGGGCCTACTACTATAACTAAGATAATCTCTTAAAAAGTCCGAAAGTGCGAAAATTATCAAAGAATACATTAAAGGCAAGTCGAATCCAAGTGATTCTATCTTCTCTATGTGTTTTATTTTATTTATATCTGCATTTTTAGTTTTTATTTTTATATTTCAAAACTTTTCTCAAAAATTTAGATTGATTAGACGTTGAGAATAAACTGGTACTAAAAGTACTTGTGTCCTTGGACGACCTCGGTATCTTACCAACGCTATACTACGCTCACGATGGGTGCACTTGCCCAAGTGTGTGTTTAGTGTTAGTAGAATATCATGTGTTATAAATTTAAAACTTGACTAATGCGTAAAATGGGCTCAAAATATCAATAAAAATATATCGCACTCGACACGCACCAAGTTTTTGGCGTCGTTGCCGGGGACACAAGGATTTTAAGAAAGTTTAAAATCAACGGCCTAATTATTTCTTTTTTTTTTTAAGATTTTTCTTAATTTTTCAGTTTCTGCAGAGTTCAGCACGGGTCTTGCTCAGCCAGACACGGGGCCGTGTCCATCTTCGATACTGGCAATCTTGTTTTAAGTAAGACAGTAACTAACCACGGGGCCGTGCCCATTCGACACGCCCCGGTGTCCACACACCAGTTGCTGAAAACCTAACTGTAAGATACCGACGATTGGTAATTTCTGACAAAAATATGAGTGATATTGATTATTTGTACTTTCGCTCCTCTTACGATGAGTGGTGCCAAATATGTGGTGGATTCCATAAAGATTTAGAATGTTTCTTTCTAAATTTCAATCCCCACTATTTAGACCCATCGTTTTCTTGTGATAACCTTAAGATGGGCGAAAGTAAAAACGATGACTATCTCTCGCCCGAATGCCCTCAACCACCTCTTTCAGACGACATAACCTCCGAAGAATTATGTCGACTCGAAGAAATAATTCTCCTAAAATTATTAGAGCTTGAGATGGAAACAAGTTGTTCATCACAAGACAACGACCAAGGAGAATTGTTGGGGACACATTCGGATTTTACCAACATCGACGACACCAAAAGTATCTCAACCTCTTGTGAGAACATGAGCAATAGTCGTCCCTATGTTGATTGTATCGTGAAGGACTCTCCATCGACCCCCACCAATGCGCTCATTGTCCTGAGCGATTCGACATATACCTTCTTTAACAAGAGCTCGGATAAGGGGAATAAATGTTGGTTTCTTAAGGTCCACTTGGAGGATCAAGATTAAACCTACTTCCTTGTTTATTAACACACTAACGAGTGCGGAATCCACGTAAGTATTCAAACCAAAGCAAAAAGGAACAAACACAAAGTAACCAAAGATTCACAAAGCTTTGATTAAGTGAAGAGAATCAGTACACATACACACAATATTTACAAGTTTCACACAGAACTCTCTTGACTCTCTTAACTAAACTAAGGAACAAGTCTGTCTATATATATAGGACCAATACCCAGTAACACTACGAAGAGTGTTACCGGGCCACGAACAGTGAACATGTTTCATGAAGACTTTAAGTCTTCGTCCATATGTGCCAACGAACATTCCATTACACCACGAACCATCATGTTCCACGAAGCCTTATCATTCCACGAACCCTTAGTCCTTTGGTGAACCCTTTAAAGGCCACGAACCCTTAAGGGTTCCTGGTGAACAATCAAATACCAAAAACATGAGTCTTCGTTGAATACATGCAAAGGATTCTAATATTAACATGTGTGACATCATCATGACATCATCATGATGATGTCATGGTGATGTTAGCTCGTGGCGCTTCGTGCTTCGCGTGTCGAACTCTGGGGGTGCATGACGGAGGAATGTCATGACATTGGGCTTGGACCGAACCGAGTCGAATCGAACTGAGCCGCATCCACAAAGTGCATCAACATGTTGTCGGATCTTCAGATGTCTTCACGTGTTACTGTAAGGAGGTGCATCAACAAACTCCCCCTTGAACACTGCTCGTGAGACTTTGATATTCAAATCTTCAGATCCTTGTGGTGTTGATGGGTGGTCATCCGTAACTCGATCATCTTGATCCTTTGACTGCAGCCATGTTGTGTCTTCATTCCAAAGCTTGTCTTCTAACACGTTCTCTTTTCCTTTAGCTAGTTTGAGTGCCACATCTGCACATACAAAAGAGCTAAATGCATAATGAGAACAACAACTTGGAATACAGTCAATCATAAACAAACGACACATATACGACCAACTCTCACACAAACACCGACCGACAACAATTTGAAAGTTGAAAAATTTGATCATTTTAGTCTTTAACTTTCAAAACTTGCTAAATTTTGACCGTTTATGAAGGTACAGTTGTTTTCCGGCTTACAATCAGGCTTCAGGTGGTTAAGACTCGAGATCCAACATCGTACAATAAAAAATAAATAGAAATAAAATCTTTTTGGATTTTATAAAGTTTATATTAAAACACACCTAAAATCTTTTTGGAATTTTTGAATATTTTAAAAGTAAAGACAGAAAGCAGTAAATAAATATATACAGAGATACATAAACTGAAAAAAGTAAATAGATATTTACAGACATTCTTTTTGCGAGTTTCGAGGGTAAGAGAATCATATCAGTGTATGGTAACGCCAAAACGCTCTTGTTGTTCAGTTGGTTAATATTAAGATAAGCATCCTATAACGATTATCGGTGTTGTTGTCCACTTAAGCTCAACTTATCAGATGTACTCGTGATTAGGGGACACGTTAAGGTATGGTTTATATTTACCGACCGGTGTTCATCCACACACGACACATTCCCGTATCAAGGTATGCACAAGAGTTCATCTTACTGGTGAGTATACCATTTATCATCTGTTTTCGACGTATATGATATGAGATACTCACTTATTTTTGGATGAATACAAGCCCTATGTGATAAAATCACTTATTGATGAGGAACTTGATATTCGATGCATGAGGGCACAGGAGCAAGTCCGTGAACAGGTTAGTACCATCGTACAGACAAAGAGACGAACTTGACTCCCGAAAAACTGTGATATTTTATCACTTATTGATTGGGACATGTGATTGTTTATCACTTATTGAGGTCATATGCAGCATGTATTACATACATGTTTGATTGATTTACACGTATGTATGGTCTCCGTTGTTTTCGATAAAAGATTCAACCATGATACCCATATGATAAACAACATAAAGACCACGTATCTCAGAACCTCGGCAATCTATCAAACGAAATTTCGGTACCAAGACCATATGCCAATGAGCGGTTCCCACACAGTCTTCAGTCGATTTAGGTTTATATCACCCTGCACAGTTTAAAATGATTATTAGCTTACCGATACATCTTATATAGAGCTGCTTATCGTTTTCCATTTTAAGTTTAAAGAGGTTTCAGCAGACCACTGATGTACTATCATTTTCTCTTTTTCTCGCCAGGAAACTCATTTTTGTTTTTCTATTGTTTTTGTGTTTTTGAAATTTTTCGATGTTTTTGTATTTTTAAAATTGTTCAATGTTTTTGTATTTTTCGTTTTTACTCACCCTAAAATACAAAAAGTACGAGAAAGTAAGAAAACACAAATAAATATTTACAAAAATGATTTTCCGATGTTGGTTTTACTCTGGCTTGACCTTAATGCCGTTTACCATTAGTAAATAGTCAAATCGTGATTTGTCAAAAGGTTTGGTAAAAAGGTCGGCACGTTGGTCATCGGTGTGGACTTTCACAACATCGATAAGTTTCTTTTCATAACAGTCTCGTATGAAATGATACTTTATCTCGATGTGTTTTGTCTTTGAGTGCTTTACAGGATTACGAGTGATCTGTAAAGTAGCTGAATTATCAACATAAATAGGAGTAGTTAGGAATTCAAAACCGTAGTCTCGCATTTGTTGTTTGATCCACAGAACTTGGGAGCAACAACTTGAGGCAGCAATGTACTCAGCTTCACAGGTTGAAGTAGCTACATAGGTCTGCTTTTTACATTGCCACGTGACTAGACGATTCCCCAAAAACTGACATCCCGTTGATGTTGTGATGTGTGCAAAATGCAACATATAAATTACATCAAATGAGGCATAAAACTAACCCTTTTTAGTAGTAAT
Organism: Helianthus tuberosus; assembly: GCA_030545235.1. Classification (NCBI taxonomy): domain Eukaryota; kingdom Viridiplantae; phylum Streptophyta; class Magnoliopsida; order Asterales; family Asteraceae; genus Helianthus; species Helianthus tuberosus. The sequence goes on from JARYGA010051237.1 coordinate 27,510, forward strand.
GTTGGAAAAAGTGTGCTTTTGTCTTCCTTTTGTATTTTCAGGATTAAATGAGCGTAAATGAACAAAAGAAGCAAAAATACAGCTAAATCCAACATAAATGCAAGAAAAGGAACAAACGTGGCATGCCCGACCCCTTGACAGCATCTTCCCAAGCAAAAACAAAACATCAGAAGGCTGAACACGCCCCGTGCCCAGCGGACACGGGGGCGTGCCCAAGTGTCTGAAGAAAAGACAAAAGCATAGAAGCTTCTATTTCCTAACACGGGGCCGTGCCCAGCTCCACACGGCCGTGGTCAACGCTAAGATTCCCAGAATCCAAGCAAATCTTGATAGTAGAGATACGTTTCTGCACACAGGGCCGTGCCCAGCGGACACGGGGGCGTGGTCAACTTATACAGACAAACTGCATTAAATGAAGAAAGAGAAAGTGGATGGACACGTGGCTGTGCCCAATGGACACGGGGCCGTGTCCGGGCTTCTGTGCAGGCTATAAATAGGGGTGATTGGTTCATTTCAAAGGTATCCCTTGACAAACCACCTTTTCTCCCACTTCACCCACACTCCACCACCATCACAACACCCACACTCCACCACCATCATCCATCATCCATCATAGGGTGTGTGTAGTAGTCTCGGGATCCAAGATTGATAGTAAGATTTCTTGACAATCAAAGGCCATGTTTGCCTAAGTCTCTTACATCACTTGGTGAAGACAAGCATTTAGTTTAATACTTTTGTTTTTTAATCTTTTCGCACTTTTATGTGGTTTTGTATTAATGACTTTAATAACTAGTTTTTTATGTTGAAGGTGAAACTTCCTTATCATTTGGCCGTGGTGTCTTGGCGTTATTTTACTGTCTATATAAAATAAAATATTTACACCATTCATATCTCCACGATCTATATGGAGATATGTTGGCTACCTGGTCGGGGGTTAAGGGAATGGTTTGGTAAGGTTCTTGCCTTGTTCAGTGTATAGATCCTGCAAGAACCTGGGTCAAGCTTACTAGGACCTCCTTCAATACCCACTGGTATTGGATGGCAGGGGTGAGAATGGCTTGATCCCCTCATATGTAAACTACTATTAATACATTAACCCTGCTACTTGGGATTGTATCCCTGCTGACTCAAACCACTTAGCCGAGGGTAACGTCACCTTCAAAAGAGGGGCCTACCACATTGCGCATTAATAACTTAATTAATTATCTTCCAATAATCTAACCCTTTAGGATTGTATCCTTGCTGACTCAAACTACTGGGTTGAGGGTAACGTCACCTTCAAAAGAGGGGCCTACTACTATAACTAAGATAATCTCTTAAAAAGTGCAAAAGTGCGGAAAACATCAAAGGTTACACTAAAGGCGAGTCGGATCCAAGTGATTTATCTTGTCTATCTGCTTTTAATTTATTTTTATTTTCAGCATTTTTAGTTTTTATTTTTATGTTTAAAAACCTTTTTCTAAATTTTTGATTTGATTAGACGTTGAGGATAAACCGGTACTAAAAGCTCTGGTGTCCTTGGACGACCTCGATATCTTACCAACGCTATACTACGCTCACGATGGGTGCACTTGCCCATATGTGTGTTTAGTGTTAGTAAAATATCATGTTTTATAAATTTAAAACTTGACTAAAGTGTTAAAAAGGGCTTAAAATATACATTAAAAACTATATAACACCACACGCATCAAGTTTTTGGCGCCGTTGTTGGGGACACAAGGATTTTAAGAAAGTTAGGAATCAACGGTCTAATCGTTTTTCTTATTTTTCTGTTTTTTTTTAGGATTTTTCTTAGATTTTTAGCTTCTGCAGAGCTCAACACGGGCCGTGCCTGCTGAACACGCCTCGTGCCCAATCTTTGGTACTGGCAATCTTGTTTTAAGTCAGACAGTAGCTGAACACGGGGTCGTGCCCAATCAACACGCCCCGTGCCCAAGTATTAGATACTGAAAACAGAACTGTAAGATCCCGACGGTTGGTAATTTCTGACACAAACATGAGCGATACTGATTTTTTTACTACCGCTCCTCTTATGGTACGTGGTGTCAAATATGTGGCAGAAATCATGAAGATTTAAAATGTTATTTCTTAAATTATACTCCCCACTATAT
>JARYGA010051238.1:0-69173 GCA_030545235.1 Helianthus tuberosus
ACTAGGTCTTTATGCTTAGTGATATCTGGGGTATTATCCCGGGACTTCTGATTTTGCGGAAGCAATGGCCTAGTCCCCGGAGAATACTTTACGCTGCTTTGAAATATAAGCCTCCCCTCAGCATAAAAAATGATAACACATTGCAAAATTGTTAATCATGTGCTGTTGTAAAGAAGATCCCCAAAGGGGACCCACCAAAAGTCGAAGCCGTCATCTCTCTGCGTATCGAAAGATCGACCTGAGCTCTCACGGCCCTCGCAATTAACCCCTTACAGATATCATCTAGGTATATTCACCTGTAAGACTGAATATTGGGGTCTGGATACGGGAGTATATACTGAGGTGGGACACATGTAGATGTTTAAGTCCTAAAACACTAATTCTGTATCCCGAGCTGATTGAAAGTTTTGTGGGAATTTAAGAGGATAAAAATATCGGCAATCTACGTGAATTGTTTAATGCTTAAAATGAAATAACAGCTTAACGGTACTTGTATCTTGTTGGAAGCTGATATGATCCCTTAACACGCTCACAAAAAGATTGTGTGTACATAGTTTCAGTTTATTAAGTTTAAAATCCAAAAAGATTTTAATTTTTCATTTTATTTTCGACAACTGACATTGGGAATCGAAAGTTCAAAGTCTTGTGCAGATCATGTCTGAGTTTGATGAGGATTGGGTAAGCTGATGATGCAGTAAAATGTTTGGTACAAGTGTTTGTTGATTAAAATGAGATTGAAAGATCAAAATGATTCAAAATTTCATTAATTTGAACTTATTTTTCAAGAAATCCGGTATCTTCATAGTTTGGTTAGCCAAGGTCATTGAGTTGGACTTGGTAAGACTAGTCAGTTGATCAGGGTCATTAACTTGGACTTGGTTGACTGGGTGTGACGGTGTTTAATCAGAAAAATATTAAAAATCAAATTTTTTGGAAAATGTGAAGTTTAGTTGTTTGGATTCTTAATATAATCAAATCTTTATAGGATTGTGATAGAACCAGATCATCAATTCTGGACATTTAAAATGTTTATTCTTATAAATGTTTGAGGTTTGCAGGTGAAAGATCCAGTTTAATATCCCTATAGCAGAGTCTTAGGGGGAGTCTGAAGACGAGTTTGGTGCAAAAGGAAGCTTGTTGCTGGTAATCCAGGTGCTGATCCCAAAAGCATAGAAGATTGATGAAAGGGGGAGCCTGCGAAAGAGAAAGAAAAGCTTAGGAAGTTGCTGAAGAAGCCTAAGTCTAGAGAAGGAGAGTTCAAGTAACTTTGAAGTCATGAAGACAAAGACTAAAGACTCCGGCTGTATCCAAGGGGGAGTTTGTTAGTGCATGATGTCTAAAGCCTACGTCTTAAGTCTAGGGTCTGTTTATATCAAGTATGTGAAGTATAGGGGTCTAAATGTAAAAGTTAAGGTTATGTTTAAGGATTTCGCTTGAAGGTATGTAGTGTAAATCTCAAGCGAAATCACATGTAAAGGTTTCGCTTCAGGATATGTGATGTAAGCCTCAAGCGAAATCAAGTGATGAGATTTCGCTTGAAGCAGGTTGAAGCGAAATCTTGATGCCTATAAATAGGCTTGTGTAGTTCTCAGTTGGTACGCATTCCGAAAAGTTGTAACGAGGTGCTGCCGGATTTTCAAGTCAATATATAATAGAGAACAAGTGTTAAAAGTGAATCTATTCTGTTTTCTACTCTTTTCTGTCTGATTCTAAGCTGTTTAGATGTTTCCGCCATCTAAATAGTGTAAACACATTCAAATTGACTCATTTAATCAGTCAAATCGATCCTACAGTGTTAAAGCTCCAAAAGCTAAAGTCATACCTCTCAAGGACATCCCGGCAGTGGTTAAAACCTCTGCTGCAAAGGAGTCTGAAAAGAGAAAGAAGAAAGAAAAAATTGATAACTTGTTTTGTGAATTCTGTGAGAAAAGGAATCATCTAACAAAAGACTGTTTCCACTTGAAAGCTTATGATTTAAACAGAACAAGTGTCATTGTTTCAGCAGAAAGTTGCATTGTTTGTGGTAAAACAAACCACAAAACTCAAGCATGTGTGTATCTCAAAAACTTTGATGTGAAAAAGAATGAGTACATGGCTAAAACATCCTTGAGTCCATCATCATCATCATCATCATCATCATCATCTGTCAAGTTCACCAAGAAACAACCACTGTTTGTGCCAGTTCAAATAGCTGTCACAAAACAGCTGAACCAAACATCTGTCAAAAGAGATGTTCAGGTTACTGATGCACCCCCTGCTAATCAATTCAAAAAAGGCAAGGAAAAACAGTCTTACCAAAGGATTCCACACGTTTATGAGGCCTACAAAAGGCCCTCTAAACCCAGAGTGAATAGGCATCCTTTTGGTTACCAGCAGGTGATTGGTCAGGACCCACAACAGTGGTTAGAAAAGCACTGTCCTAAAACAGTCCAAACCCCTGACCTAACCACTGTTCATCATTCTGCATCCATCCCAGACACTGTTGAGACCCCATCCAAAGCCTTGTTGGCTTTGGAGACCTTAATGAACTAATCCTTTTACTTCATGTGCAGGGAGCTTCTGCATGCTTTGATAGTCTTTGGTATGTAGATAGTGGAGGCTCCAGGCACATGACAGGATGTAAAGCCCTCCTCAAAGACTTTAAAATCCATGGAGGGGGTGATATATCCTTTGGGAATAATAGTAAAGGAAAAGTTCTGGGGTCTGGTACAGTGCAATCTGAAAAAAGTAAAATTTGAAAATGTCAATCTAATAGACAATCTAAAATTCAACCTTCTGAGTGTGTCCCAAATGAGTGACAAGGGATTTGGGTCATTCTTCACAAAAGACTGTTGTAGGATTGTTGGACCAGAAATGGTCAAAAAGATTGAAGCAATAATCAAAACTGGTCAAACTAAACTTGTTGCTCAAAGAAGTGGCAATGTTTATGTTGTTGACATGTCAAAAGAATGTCCCAGAGCTGATGCCTGTCTGTTCTCAGCTGCCTCTAACAAAGAGACAGAACTTTGGCACAGAAGGCTGGGGCACACAAATCTTAAGACAATCACAGAAGTTTCAAAAAATGGTTTGGTGAGAGGCCTACCACAAAAATTGTTTTCATGTCCTGAACATTGCATTTCCTGTTTAAAAGGAAAACAACATAAAAGTTCTTACAAGTCCATTGAAGAGTCCAAAATAACCCAGTGTTTGCAAATGCTACACATGGATTTGTTTGGCCCAATTCAAGTCATGAGCCTCAAAAAGAAAAGATATTGTTTGGTTATTGTTGATGACTTTTCTAGGTTTACATGGACTTTCTTTTTACACTCAAAAGATGAGACTGCAAGCATTTTGCAAGGCTTTGTAACACAGGTTGAAAAGCAATTTGACCTTCCAGTGAAAAGCTTCAGGAGTGACAATGGCACAGAATTCAAAAATAGGGAGTTGGATGCCTTCTGTGTGAAGAAAGGGATTGTAAGGCAATACAACATCCCTAGAACACCAGAGCAAAATGGGGTAGTAGAAAGGAAGAACAGAACTTTGATTGAGGCTGCCAGAACCATGCTTGCAGATTCAGGTTTGCCATTAACTTTCTGGGCAGAGGTAGTAAACACTGCTTGCTATGTTCAGAACAGAGTTTTAATAAACCCCAGGCACAAAAAGACTGCCTATGAAATTCTGTATAAAATTAAACCACTGATCTCATACTTCAAGGTGTTTGGCTGCCCATGCTTTATTTTAAACTTAAAAGATTCCATTTCAAAATTTGCAGCCAAAATTGATTGTGGTTATCATTTGGGATACTCAATCACTGCCAAGGCCTACAAAGTGTTCAATACACGGACCAAGGCAGTGGAGGATACTTTGAATGTAAAGTTCAATGAACTTTCATCAATGAAAATCCCAGCAAATCCTGCAGATCTGTTTGATCTTGAAAATTTTACTTTTGAAAATACTGCTGTCAAGACTAACAGTGCAGGTCCATCAGAGGATACAACACCAGACTATGGGTATGAAATCATCATCCCTCAAAGGTCTGCCACAAAGGGAAAAGCACCAGCTGTTCAAAACAGTTGTCAAAGCTCAACCACTGCTACCTCAACAGTTGTTGACCAAAGTAGCCCATCAACCGCTGCTTCCACATCCTCAAACACTGCTGGCAAAAGTCCTCAAATAGTGGATAAAAGTCAGCAGTTGTCTACTTCATTACCTCCTATTCCACCACCTTTTGAAGCCACTGCTGGATCATCAAAGTCCCCAGCAGTGGTTAGCTCAGATGACACACATTTGCAGCCTTCACCAACCAATGCCATCATACCATACCAAGGAGATTTAATCTTCTTGAGATCTCATCCACCTGATCAAATCATTGGCAACATAAATGAAGGGGTGCTCACAAGAAGCCAAACCCAAAACATTTGTCTTTTTGCTGGTTTTCTATCACTCCATCAGCCAGTCAAGTACCAAGAGGCACTGAAAGACAACAGCTGGGTAGAAGCCATGCAAGAGGAGCTCCAACAGTTTAAAAGACAACAAGTATGGGAGCTTGTACCACTGCCAGAAGAGGTTAGTCCCATTGGCACAAAGTGGGTCTTCAAGAACAAAACTGATGAAAGGGGTATTGTTGTCAAGAATAAAGCCAGGCTTGTGGTTCAAGGTTACAGACAGGAAGAGGGGATTGATTATGATGAAACATTTGCCCCTGTTGCAAGATTGGAAGCCATTAGACTGTTCCTGGCCTTTGCTGTCAACCACAATATGAAGGTGTTTCAAATGGATATCAAAAGTGCTTTCCTCTTTGGTACAATTCAAGAAGAGGTGTATGTTTGTCAACCTCCAGGTTTTGAGGATCCATTTTATCCAGATCATGTCTACAGGCTAAACAAAGCCTTGTATGGCCTGAAACAAGCACCAAGGGCCTGGTATGAAACTCTTTCCAACTTCCTACTCTCAAATGGTTTCAAAAGAGGTACCATTGATAAAACACTGTTTTTAAAATGGAGAGGGAAGGATTTAATGATTGTCCATATTTATGTGGATGACATTATTTTTGGAAGCACATGTAACTCAATGTGTGAAGAGTTTAGAGAACTCATGACAGCTGAGTTTGAAATGAGTGCAATGGGTGAGCTGCAATGCTTTCTTGGTCTCCAAGTACATCAAATGCAAAATGGAACTTTCATTCATCAAAGCAAATATGCTAAAGACCTTTTAACCAAATTTGATATGAATGATTGTAAACCATGCAGCACACCCATGGCAACAAATAAGCTGGTCATGTCTGATGAAAAAGATGAGCTGATTGACCAAACACTTTATAGAAGCATGATTGGGTCTTTACTGTACCTAACTGCATCTAGACCAGACATCATGTTTGCAACATGTGTCTGTGCAAGAAGTCAATCAGCTCCCATAAAATCAAATCTCATTGCTGTAAAAAGGATCTTCAGATACATAAAAGGTGCTCCCACACTTGGTATCTGGTATCCAGCTAATGGGAACATCAAGCTTTCAGGTTTTTCAGACAGTGACTTTGCTGGATGTCACACCACAAGGAAGTCCACATCAGGAGGGTACCAGTTTCTAGGTGATTGCTTAGTTTCATGGCAAAGCAAAAAGCAAGCAGCTGTTTCAACATCCACTGCTGAAGCTGAATACATTGCTGCTGCAAGCTGTACAGCCCAACTCCTGTGGCTTCAAAATCAGTTGCTGGATTTTGGTATCACTGCCTTAAAGACACCACTCATGTTGGACAGCCAGGCAGCAGAAAATATCATCAAAAATCCAGTTTCTCACTCTACCACCAAACACATCGACATCAGACATCACTTTGTGAGGGATTGCTATGAAAAGGTTTGATTTCTCTGCATCATGTCCCAACTAAAGACCAGCTGGCAGATGTGCTCACAAAAGCACTTGATACAGCCACTTTTGAAAGCTTGGTCTCTAGGATTGGGATGCTGAACATGGAATAACAAGCAACATCTTGTTTTTCTATGAATAAAAGCAACAAAATGTTTTCAGAAAATCAAAAATCCATCCTTAAAAATAGCTAAAAATGAAATTTTCATTAAAATCCTTAAAAGTCTTCCATTAACCACTGATTGTTCAAAAGTCTGCTCTACTTCACAAATCTGTCCACTGCTGAAAGTCAACCCCTGTTTTCTCTTTCCTTTGATAAACTCTGTTGTTTAAAAGCAGTGTCTTATCCACTGATATGCTATCCACTGATAGTGAAAATCATCCACTGCTTACATACCACTGCCTTCATCAGTCATTTTCACAAAAGTACTGTCCTTCACTTTCACCAGGGGTTGTCACGTGGGCAGTACATAGTGGTCAGACCTTTTGTAACGGCTGCCACGTCAGCATTCACTTCCTTCCCTATAAAATCCCCCACTCACCACCAAAACAGGGTTTTACTGTCGAATTGAATTCTTAAAAATTCTCTTCTCAAAGCAGTTTTTCATCTCATCTTTCACAAATTTCTTCGATCATTCATCTTCAAAATGACAAAATCGAAGTCATCTTCAAAACCCTCATCTAAATCATCATCGAAAACAGCCTCTCAAAAGGCAATTTCCACTGAAATTCCATATAAACCATCCCACAATCTCCTGGGTCTTCTCACAAAACCAGGAACCACCAATGTTTTCGATTCCATCATTGACACCATGGCAAAATCAAAGTACAAAACTTTGTTCACCGTCGATGCACCAATCTATTTGGCGACCCAAAGAGAGTTTTGGAAGAATGCAACCCTTGAAAAACAAGGAGACATCGCAACCACCATAAACTCTTCTATAAAGGGTAAAGCTGTCCAAATCACGCCACAATCCATTTCAGAGGTCTTTCAACTCGGTGATCAGGTAGGTAAAATTTCTTTCACTAAAAACGAGTTACAAACTGACTTCATTGAGAGAGGGTATGAAGCCACAATGATGAAGAAACTTACCTTACAAAAAGGTTATTTTCCTTCTGCAACCAGATTTTTATTTCATACCCTCCTACTATGTGTTTCAAATAAAACCACTTCTTTCAATGAAATCCCTTTAAAGATTCAAAATCTGGGATATGCAATTCTTCAAGGAGAAAATTTTAACTATTCTCGGGAAATTTTTAAAGATTTGGTTAATAATGTTGAAACAAAATCATTCTTACTGTTTCCAAGGTTTTTAAGTTACTATTTTGCAAAGATATTCAGTGAGGATGATTTAGCTGTAATAAACCAAGGTGATTCTACTCAAATAAACAGTTTAACAACTGAAACTTTTTCAAGAATGCTAGCACCTTGCAAAACACAAGCAGAGGTACCTGAGAATATTTTAGCAGTTACAACTGCTCCTCAGGTATCTGCTGCTGAGCCCACTGCTCAAGGTGATCAAAGCAGCAGCACAACTGCTTTGAAACCCACACCTAAAATCTCCAAAAAGCCAAAAAGAAAAACTCAAAAACCCCCAAAACCCATCAAAAAGGAAACTCTGGAGGATGAGATACCAGAGCCCCTGCCTGTGACAACACAAATGTCATAAGAAACCACTGCTGCTACTTCCTCACAGCAGTTGGTACAAATATCTCAACCCATTACCGAAACTCCTCCTGCTTCTTCACAAAAAGAACAGGTTGTACAAATAGGGTCTCCACATCATGATGCTCTGGAAACACTCGTTTCTATCATCCACAGCTCAATACCCGGGGCAAATCCACTTTCTACACCACCCTTCACATCCACAATTCCCCCACCAACTAAACTGCTGTTGGATGCAATAGATTTGAACCAGGCATTAACCAGTCCTTCTCAATCACCTATCAATGAGAATATACCTCAACAACTGACTGGGTCTGATGTATCAATCTTTGCTAACCCACCAACACAACCTAAGGAGGTTAGACCCCTTGAGTTACAAGTAACTGTTGGTGGTAGTCCAAGTGAAGCAGCCACTACAACTGTTGAACCCATTGGTTTACAGTTGGACAGTGGTTACATCAATAAGACTTTCTTGGAGGCAATTCCTTTTATAGCACCTCTGCCAACCACCAGCGGATTTATTTATCCTACTGGCAACATCAAAAGGTTGTCAAGTGTTGAAGGAAGATGACCCTAGTACCAAGAAAAAAGGGGCATCAGTGGTTAATGTTTGGAGTATACTCTCTACATCTACCACTGATAAAACCACTGCTAGTGGGAAATCAGATGATCCCATTAACTTGGGTGATGGTTTAAAGTACCAGAAATTGACGGATCGTATTGAAAAGCTTGATAACTCTGTTGTAGAACTCAAAGATATGCTACAACAGGTGTTACAAGTACAAAAGGTACAATCAACTGCTGTTCCATCTCAAGCACCTACTCCACAAAGGGCACCTGCTACAAATGAGCTCTGGAATTTGTTTCAACCTTTTCTCCATCAACAAGCACAATTAGCAGATCAGCAACATGAAAAACATGTCCAACAGCTGAGAAATGCAATGGAGTCAAGGTTCAAGAACACTCAGGCTGATCTAAAGGTTCTCAAAACTCAGATCCTGCACACCACTGGCACTGCTCCTCCAACAGTACTTTTCATTGATCAACTCCCAGAAGATAATGCCAAAAGGGGGGAGAAAATCCAGGAGTGGAAGAAGAAAGGAATAGATGATGGTCTCTACATTGAACCTGAAAAGGATGCTATGACCAGAAAAATTCCTATGCCAGATGGTAGTAAAAAGGTTGATGCTACTCAAGAAGCACTTGATGAAGGAGTAGCAAGTGTAAAAAGAGATAGAATGGCAAAGGATATTTCAAGGTGGAATGAGGAGAAAAGAGCTTTTATGGAGCTGTATGAGCAGGGTTGTTCTGGTTCAAAGGATACTAAAAATCCTAAGACAAAAAGGAAGCCTAAGTCCACCTCATCCAGAATTCCAAAGCATATTCCTAAACCACCATCCAAAAGTCATCAGCATCAAACCTCCATCCAAACAGCTGTTGTAACTCCTGCTGTATCAACTGCTGCTGGTACCTCAGTGGTTTCAACATCTGTTCTCTCTTCAACACATACCACCTCAACACACACCACAACCACTATTTCACCACCACTTTCACCTGCTGACAAAAAGCGGAAGACAACAGATGTTATAACATCTGTTGTAATGACAACAGTGGTTGAAACACCAGTTGTTTCAACAGCTGTTAGTCAATCACAAACCACTGCCATACAATCTACCACCACTGATCCAACCAAAACATCATCTGCTTCTTCTAAAACAAAAAGGAGAAGGATTTATCTATCAGATGATGATTCACTTTCACCACCACCAACATCTTCAAAATCCCTGTCACTTGTCACTATTACAAAACCCATACCTCTCTATTCAGCTCATTGCAGTTAAAACCACTACCTCCTACTGGTGTCTCATTTCCTCTAGAACTCATTGCAGTTAGGGAAGAAATAAAATCCTTTTATTATGAGGATGACCCAGCCAAAAGGAGTTTGCCATCAATTGCAGGATATCCCAGGCCTAACAATATTGAAGAATACTTGAAACTCAAGGCCAAACAAGCAGAGGATATTGCAATAAAAAACAGAAAAGGGAAATCTGATAGAGAATTTCAACAAAACTATCAGTTTTTACTTTCACAGGTCAATGCTATGGAGCGATTTGCTAAAAATGTATGTCAGCAAATTTCAGAAAGGGCAGATGAGTCCTTGAGAAAAGACTACATTGAGAACATCATGACCTACAAGAAATACAAGGGGGAGAAACACATGTACAAAAACTGGACCATTCCTGAGCTTGAAAAAGAAGCAGCTAGGATTCAAGGAATGATTAAAAATAAGGTCAAGCAGACTCCTCCTGAAAAGTTTAAACAATTTGAAGCTGAGAAGATGTTAGAGTTGAGGAGAATGAAAGAGTAGCTGATTGCAGCTGACTATGGGTCAAAGAATTCAGTGTCAAAGTGGGGAGAAGATAGAGTCAGGGCAACCTATAAAAGCTTAGAGGAACTTAGAAAGAAAGATCCAAGAGTTCCACAAAAGCCTGACTATTCCAAAGCAGAGGTCTCAAAAAGACCACCAAAGCTGCAAATCAAAAGAACCACTGCTCCAGCTGGTGCTGCCATCTACAAAAGAAGGAGCAAAAACCAGTTGAGTACTGAAACAATTCAAGATCTATTAGCTGGAGATGCCATTGTAAAAGCAGGCACGGAAGTAATGATAAAAGAAGATCTTGAATTGGAACAATCTGCAAGTGCTGCTCAGCCAGTTATGAATAGGCCAGCCTCACCAAATACTTCTGCAAATAAACATCTCCCAAGAAACCCACCAGGCTCAAAAATACAAAAGTGGGAAACTGACAAACAGACATGCGTATTGACTTTGCTCAGGTCTGGTGGAGAAGTGGAGAAAATATCAAGGGAACAAGCTCTTGGCCTGAGTCTTGAAGATTTGCAGGATCTCCTTGATCTTCCACTTGGCAGGGATGATGAAGACACAGATGCCCTAGACTTTGAACTACAATTTAAAGGTCAGATAAGGGAACTGTTGATGAGGCAATAAAGATTTCCACAATAATGAAGAGTTTTGGCATTATCTGTTCCAGGGGGAGATTGTTGGGATTGAACCCTATCAGAGGAATAGATAATTAAAGCCAAAACTGGATCAGAGCAGTGGATCCAGAATAAGCAGATGTTTACATACAAATCTCCCCCCTTGAAAGTGGTTTCATATCTGCTGACCTCCTATCTGCTGATCTTACAAAGTGCTGACCTACAACTGCTGCCTTGCATCTACTGCCCAATGTCAAAGACTGATGGAAGACCAAAGCTCTGCTGATTCAATCTACTGCCTTGAGTCTAGTACTGCTGATCCGGACAAGCACTGCTGGGTTCACAGCAGTGGAAGGATGCAGCAGCTGTTTAAGTGTCTCTTATGTAATGAAATGTAATAGCAGTAGTTAGTACATCAGTGTTTGTATAGATCAGAGGTTAGAGTTTGTTAGGAGGTTAGATGTCACTTTCATGGTGACGTCAGTCAAGATGCTCAGTGGTTTGCTAGTGCCTATAAATAGTTCAGTACTTTGTACTGTTCTATTAGCTCTTGCAATACCGTCTTCTTTGCACGAACAAACGCTGAGCTCTGGCTGAGGGGGAGTTTGTATTCAAGTATTACTTGTAATCGTTGGTGAAAGTTAATTCAATCATTCGGTTCCTTGTTGAAAATGTCTTGATCCAAGCAATACTCTCGTTTGATTGTATGCAAAGTTTGTTTTCATATTAATTCCGCTGTACAACTCTTTCATTTCCATCTTAATCTCAAACGTAAAATACAATCAGAAACAAACTCAGATCCAACAGGAATGATTAAGGAATTAGAACAAGTAATAGATGGAATTTGGAGATTCCATAAGAAAAGAATGTGGATACCTAAACTAGGAAACCTACGCCACCGTATATTAGAAGAAGCCCATAAGTCTAAGTATACGATGTGACACCCCAGGAAAACCACGCAACTTAACTAGGTTCCTCAGTAACCACGAGCTAAATTTCAGAACGAAATTTTCTTAACAGGGGGAGAATGTGACAACCCTCATAATTACATGTATCAGTATGATTTATTAATGTTAATTAAAGTGCTTGATGACTGTGTTAAATTACTTAACTGCCTTCTGATTACTGCGTCATACTTACATGTGCTTGTTAACATACTAGTCTTGTGCAGAAAATTGACTAAATAGTCCTGTATGCTTTCCTAAGTGTTGGGAATTAAAAGTGTTACAAAAAGATACATAAAAGACACTAAACGGAACAACTTAGCACTTTAACGAACCGATATCTAACCGAACAACCGGACATTACCCGGGACACCAAAATATTGCAAGAAACATTGTTTAATTATTTCTTGGCTAGTTATGATCCCCGAACACCATAACACCCACTAGAATATCTACTAATCAATACTAGTAACCTTATACTTGAAATTGAACCGATATTTAACAACTTACCTTCAAAATTTACAAGTAACCCCCCCCCCCCATCAAAGTTCACAGCCCCATAAGGGACCCCACCACTAGATTTCATGGCAATATTTTATTTGATATCTTGCTTGTGTATCTTGGCAAGATATTGTAATAAATCAATGTAAGTATGGTGAATATCTAAACAAGATCTCTCCATATCATCTCATATCTTCACAAGTTCACACACCATCTCCCGCAACTCTCCCTCTCCCCTCTCGGCTCACTTATAACCGCCACCACCACCACCACCTTGTCACCACCATCTTCATCCACTTTCAAACTCCATTCATGTGTTAGAAGATGCTTTGTGAAGCTTGAAGCTTGTGGATCACCAAGGAGCTCACTTACTTGCTTTTTCTCGTATCATTTTCATCATCTTTTCACTAGTGTTCTTCCATAGCCTTTGAGCTAGTTGTAAGTCCTTGATTAACCTTGTTACCCCTACTTTAATGGTTAAAATATGTAGTAGGTTGATTATAACAAGAACACTAAAAGAACATGAACTAAAAGTTTAAACATAAGGTTTACATAAAGATGAAATATGATGAAGTGTTGTTAGTATGATGTTGTTTGGTATATGTTGATGCTTGCTTGTTGATTACTAGAAATGTTGTTGTTGATCACTAAGCATGTTAACGGAACAAATAGAACTTGCGTTAGAGCGCTATAAGCTGAAAACAGGAAGCTGTCAAACTATTACAGCCGCCTTCAGTCGGCAGTAACCAGGTCGTAACTTAACGAAAAATTGATTTTCTTGAGTCTATAACGTGTTATTTCGAAATACGGTTCTAATGGCACTGGAATCATAATTTTTGGACTTCGTTTTCTATTTTTAAAGGGTCGTTTTTTCACAGCAGCAAAAGCTGCGTTTTTACTGCTGAAAATGTGTGTGATGTTTTTCGTCATAACTTTAAATCTGTGTAGAATTAGCTCATGAAACTTGTACTGTAGATGACCACTGATGTCTTTGTAATGCTCCAACTGGAATTTCATCAATCGGACTTACGATGAATTTTAAATGAATTATTTCGTGGACTGCAGTCAGAAAGTGATGAATCTGATTACAGTCTGGTAAATGATTTTTTATAAAATATTGGTAATGAATTGGATCCCGATATTTTTAAACAATAATACTTGGATTGTTTAAAACATTCTGTAAAAGTTTAAAATTTTTTGGATCAAGTTAACTATTTTATTAAAATTCCTGAAAACAACCCAGTTTTGAATGTTAAAGCTGAAACGACATAAGTAGCAATTTGCGTGTCTAAATGTCGGGTAGGTTATCTGAGAATGATCTAACATGTTATATGTCAATGAAACTGTTTTGTGCAATTTCGTATGTTTGCTTATGAATGGGAATAGATGGGAAGTTTATATGGGCATGAACCGTTAAAGTGAGTGCATGTTATGTGGTAGATGCGTGTAGGAACTTCGTGCTTATTTGAAGTCACTAATAAACTAAGTGGTAATCATACTAGGACGTGATTGACCGACCTTGACTGTTAGCTATTTTTTAGAGTTAAACCGAGCAACCAAAGGTAAGTTCACACTCTTTCTAAGGCATGGGATTCCCGGTGGTTGGGAATGGGTTAAGGAACTAAAACGGAACCTGCATATCCTCCTTGGGTAGGATATGTACCGCCATCCTCCATAGGTAGGATGCCAATATTAATCCTGCGTATTCTCCTTGGGTAGAATACGTACGTTCGTCCTCCTTGGGTAGGACAACAACCTTAAACTACTAGCCAAAACTCTATCACCTAAGTCCCTCATTTTATATCGACTTAATCGCCGAGGCCGATGGCGAGCGGGTCATTAGTTAGTAGCACTATTAGGTTTGACAAACCTCACACCGTGTCGTTCGAACGGGCGTGTACTAATGGATCATGGCAAACTGTCAATGATGATAGACATTGACGTAGGGCACAACTTACTTTAGTCAATAGTCGATATGGTAACGGTCTAGTGGTTCACATGGGGAAGCCCCCACGGGTCATGGTTTGGGAAAGAAGGAATTGGTTAATCATATTTTCAACTATGGGGTAACCCCCACAGCAAGTAAGCCAACTAAACGAAAACCATGTTTTTGAAACAACTTAAAACGAACACCCAACGGTGAACTCACTCAACTTTGTTGTTGACTCCTTGTTACATGCCTTGCAGGTCGTTAGGTATCTATGGAGCTTGCACAGGGAGGCATGGTCATTGTGGGACATGGACTGTCGAGTCCCATGTTAAACATTTAAACTTAAGAACTTATTACTTATGTTTTAGGTTTTACCTTTAATGCTTCCGTTGTTTAATTCGAACTTGGTTAACTAGCTTTTGATCACCAATTATATTGCGTGGTTGGATTTTATCCATCTTAAATACATTGTTCAACATGATTGGTGGCTTGATCCTGGTCATGTCACGCCTCCAAGCGGTGATACTCCGCATGGTGGATTTTGGGGGTGTGACAGTTTGGTATCAGAGCCATTGGTTATAGTGAACTTGGTTTTAAAAAGGGAAAAAGCTTTTTGATAAAAACCACACTATAACCTGTTTAGTGCTCAACGATCCACAACGACGCTTCACTCCACGTGCAAGACTCGACACAATAGGTGGTATGATTTATGTTTATATTGTCTGTTTGATAGTTCACATAGTGATTTATGTTTACTTAACGTGATAACTGCTATTTGAGCCATGTGTGCTTACTCTCTTCTGTCGTCCCACGCTTACGCACTTTCGTGACACTTTTCTCACTTACGTTACTTCGTTGTGAAGATCATGAACTGACGCGGAGGACGTGGTGGTATCAACCTAACTCAAGCCCAGTTGACGGCTTTGATCAATGAACGAGTGGCTGAGGCACTCGCAGCTGTCCCTGCAGGAGGTATAACCTGCCATTTCAACCTATCCTAGGATGTTTAGATCCTACACTCGCCTCCCGTATGTACGTTCAAAACGTTCATGGATTGCCGACCTAGTACTTTCAGCGGCACAGAAGGAGCTGTAGGCCTTCTTCACTGGTTCGAGAAGATTGAGTCTGTTTTTGAGATGTGTGAATGCCCCGAAGATCGTAGGGTGAAATTTGCTACTGGAACACTCGAAGGTGCTGCATTAACCTGGTAGAAAGCACAGGTTCAACTGGTAGGGCTAGCGGTTGCTAATGCTACCCCATGGAACGACTTCTAGGAATTGATCAAAGAAGAGTACTGTAGTCATGACGACATCCACAAGCTAGAGGTGGAATTTTTCAATTTGAAGATGACGGGGTCTGAAATCGAGGCATACACAAAGAGATCAAACGAATTAGCTATCTTGTGTCCCACTATGGTGGATCCTCCTATCAAACGTATCGAGCTGTACCTTAAGGGTTTGGTGCCAGAAATTCAAAGCCACGTGACCTCAGCTAATCTTGGCACCATTCAGCAAATCATCCGGTTGGCTCATCATCTCACTGATCAGGCAGTTGAGCAGAACAAGCTGCCCAAGCGTATTAGCGTTACTACTACTGATGCTCCCAGTGATAACAAGCGCAAGTGGGATGGAAATTCGGGCAAGGGTTCTACTTCAGTTCAGTCTCAGTCCCAGCAGCAAAAGACTGATGACTACCAGAGTCCTGGTTAGCAATCTTCTGGTAGTCAAGCACAGGGAGGATACCGAGGGAACCACCCCAAGTGCAACCGGTGCAACAAGCATCATAGCGGGCAATGCCACAAGGGTCGTTGTCTGAGGTGTAATAAGTTTGGTCTTGAAGCAAAGGATTGCAGGGGCGCACGACCAGCAAATCAGAATCGCCAACAACAATAACAAGCTCCACAAAACCACCAGCAGCAGCAACAGCAGGGCAATAAAGGATGCTTTCAGTGTGGCGCTGAAAGCCACTTTAAGAGGAACTGTCCTCAGCTGAACCAGAACCAGAACAACAACAACCAAGGAAACGGGAACAACAATGGAGGCAACAATGGAGGCAACAACGGGGGTAACAATAATGGCAATGGCGCCCGAGGTCGTGCCTTCATGATTGGTCAGGGTGATGCAAGGAACGATCCCAACATTGTGATGGGTAAGTTTCTTCTGGATGACTTCTTTGTTACTGTTTTATTTGATTCGGGTGCCGATACTAGTTATGTGTCCTTAAAAGTTATCCAAATGCTTAAGCGCACTCCAACACTTTTGAACACCAAACACACGGTAGAACTAGCAAACGGTAAAAGTCTTGAAGCCACACACATAGTTAAGGGCTGTAACCTCATCTTAGCTGGTCAGACCTTCTCTATCGATATTATTCCTATCGTTCTGGGTAGTTTCGACGTTGTTATTGGGATGGATTGGTTATCTCATCAGCAAGCGGAAATTCTCTGCAACGAGAAGATTGTCCGCATCCCTCGTTCTGGTGAAGAACCCCTCGTGATTCGTGGCGACAAGAGTGGTGCTGTTGTGGGCATCATCTCTTTCCTTAAGGCCCAGAAGCATTTGCGAAAGGGTCACACTGCCATTCTAGCTCTCGTTACTGACGCATCAATGGAAGAGAAGAGAATTGAAGACATTCCTATTGTACGTGATTTTCCTGAGGTATTCCCCGAGGAATTACCTGGTCTTCCGCCTCATCGTCAAGTCGAGTTTCAAATCGAGCTAACTCCTGGGGAAGCACCCATAGCCCGTACGCCTTATCGCTTAGCCCCATCGGAACTAGAGGAATTGTCCACTCAATTGCAAGACCTCTTGGACATGGGTTTTATTCGCCCTAGCTCTTCGCCTTGGGGAGCTCCAGTGTTATTTGTGAAGAAGAAAGACGGTACCTTCAGAATGTGTATTGACTACCGCGAACTCAACAAGGTAACCGTGAAGAATCGTTATCCTCTTCCACGTATTGATGACTTATTCGACCAGTTGCAAGGGTCGAGTTTCTACTCCAAGATTGACATGAGGTCAAGTTACCATCAACTGAGAGTCCGAGACAAGGATATCTCTAAGACAGCATTCAGGACTCGGTATGGGCATTACGAGTTTCTGGTTATGCCTTTTGGATTAACGAATGCACCTGCGGTTTTCATGGATCTCATGAACCGAGTGTGTAAACCTTACCTGGATAAGTTTGTCATAGTTTTCATCGACGATATCCTGATCTATTCGAAGAGTCAGGAAGAACACGAGCAACACCTGAGACTTATTTTGGAACTCCTTCGAACAGAGCAGTTGTATGCCAAATTTTCGAAATATGACTTCTGGCTTCGCGAAGTCCACTTTCTAGGCCACGTGGTAAAGAATGATGGGATTCATGTGGATCCATCCAAGGTCGACTCGATCAAGAACTGGCCTGCACCCCGTACACCAACAGAAATCCGCCAATTCTTGGGTTTGGCAGGATATTACAGAAGGTTTATCAAGGATTTCTCAAAGATTGTGCAACCTCTCACTTCACTGACTCAGAAGGGTGTCACCTATCGTTGGGGTGATGCACAGGAATCTGCTTTTCAGCACTTAAAAGATAGACTTTGTAGCGCGCCTATCCTCTCATTGCCTGAAGGCACAGATGATTTTGTGGTTTATTGCGACGCTTCCATCCAAGGACTTGGTTGCGTGTTGATGCAACGTGACAAGGTCATTGCCTACGCATCACGCCAACTTAAAGTTCACGAAAGGAACTACACTATGCACGACTTGGAATTGGGAGCAGTTGTTTTCGCACTTAAGATATGGAGACATTACCTGTACGGTACCAAGTGCACCATTTACACCGATCACAGGAGTCTCGAGCATATCTTCAAGCAAAAGGAGTTAAACATGCGACAACGTCGACGTGTCGAGCTCTTGAATGATTACGAATGTGCGATCAAGTACCATCCGGGCAAAGCCAATGTTGTGGCCGATGCCCTTAGTCGAAAGGATACTATACCTAAACGTGTGCGAGCGTTACAACTTACCATCCAATCTAGTCTTCCTTCTCAGATACGAGATGCTCAGGTCGAAGCATTGAAAGCAGAAAACATCAGGGCTGAGTCCTTACGAGGATCAAGGAAACAGTTAGAACAAAAGGAAGACGGCGCCTACTATGTTAACAGGCACATCTGGGTTCCACTCTATGGTAAGATATCTACATGAGCTTGTGATGGATGAGGCACACAAGTCTCGTTATTCCGTACATCCTGGTTCGGATAAGATGTACCACGATCTCAAGACTATGTATTGGTGGCCTAGTATGAAAGCCAACATAGCAACCTACGTCAGTAAATGTTTGACTTGTGCGAGAGTCAAGATTGAATACCAGAAACCATCAGGCCTACTCCAACAACCAGAGATCCCGACATGGAAATGGGATCAAATTTCCATGGATTTCATTACTGGCCTGCCTAGATCTCAACGCGGAAATGACACTATTTGGGTGATAGTGGATCGATTGACCAAGTCTGCACATTTTCTGGCTATCAAGGAAACGGATAAGTTTTCTACTCTAGCAGACGTCTACCTAAAGGAAGTAGTATCAAGGAACGGAGTGCCAACCTCCATCATTTCTGATCGTGACTCGCGTTTTACATCTGAATTGTGGCAAGCTATGCACAAGTCTCTTGGCTTACGCTTAGATATGAGCATCGCTTATCATCCACAGACGGATGGACAGTCTGAACGTACCATTCAAACCCTTGAAGACATGCTTAGGACATGTGTGATTGATTTTGGTAACGGCTGGGAGCGACATCTACCTCTAGTAGAATTTTCGTATAATAATAGCTACCACACCAGTATCCAGGCCGCTCCGTTTGAGGCATTGTACGGACGTAAATGCCGATCACCTCTTTGTTGGGCAGAAGTTGGTGACAGCCAAATTACAGGCCCAGAACTTGTGGTAGACACGACTGAGAGGATTGCTCAGATACGAAAACGAATGGCGGCAGCTCGTGACCGTCAGAAAAGCTACGCTGATAAGCGCAGGAAACCACTCGAGTTCCAGGTTGGGGATCGAGTGCTACTCAAAGTCTCACCTTGGAAATGTGTAGTTCATTTTGGCAAACGAGGCAAACTCAATCCATGTTATGTCGGACCGTTCGAAATCATTGAGAAAATTGGCAAAGTCGCTTACAAGTTGAACGTACCTGAAGAACTCAGCAGAGTTCACAACGTATTCCATGTGTCGAATCTGAAGAAGTGTCTGTCAGATGAGACCCTCATAGTTCCCTTAAAGGAGCTCAAAATCGATGACCAGTTGCGATCCGTCGAGGAACCAGTTGAAATCACAGACCGAGACGTTAAGATTCTCAAGCGTACTAGAATACCTCTTGTTCGAGTTCGTTGGAACTCCCGTCGTGGCCCAGAGTATACCTGGGAACGAGAAGACCAAATGAAACTCAAGTATCCCCAGTTGTTTAAGAAAAGTGCAACCACTACTGAGGCTGAAGCTACTGCAGAATTTCGGGACGAAATTCCAAACCAACGGGGGGATGATGTGACACCCCAGGAAAACCACGTAACTTAACTAGCTTCCTCAGTAACCACATGCTAAATTTCGGGACGGAATTTTCTTAATAGGGGGAGAATGTGACAACCCTCATAATTACATGTATCAGTACGATTTATTAATGTTAATAAAAGTGCTTGATGAATGTGTTAAATTACTCAACTGCCTTCTGATTACTGCGTCATACTTGCATGTGCTTGTTAACATACTAGTCTTGTGCAGAAAATTGACTAAGTAGTCCTGTATGCTTTCCTAAGTGTTGAGAATTAAAAGTGTTACAAAAAGATACATAAAAGACACTAAACGGAACAACTTAGCACTTTAACGAACCGGTATCTAACCGAACAACCGGACATTACCCGGGACACCAAAATATTGCAAGAAACATTGTTTAATTATTTCTTGGCTAGTTATGATCCCCGAACACCATAACACCCACTAGAATATCTACTAATCAATACTAGTAACCTTATACTTGAAATTGAACCGATATTTAACAACTTACCTTCAAAATTTACAAGTACCCCCCCCCCCCCATCAAAGATCACGGCCCCATAAGGGACCCCACCACTAGATTTCATGGCAAAATTTTATTTGATATCTTGCTTGTGTATCTTGGCAAGTTATTGTAATAAATCAATATAAGTATGGTGAATATCTAAACAAGATCTCTCCATATCATCTCATATCTTCACAAGTTCACACACCATCTCCCTCAACTCTCCCCTCTCGGCTCACTTATAACCGCCACCACCACCACCTTATCACCACCATCTTCATCCACTTTCAAGCTCCATTCATGTGTTAGAAGATGCTTTGTGAAGCTTGAAGCTTGTGGATCACCAAGGAGCTCACTTACTTGCTTTTTCTCGCATCATTTTCATCATCTTTTCACTAGTGTTCTTCCCTAGCCTTTGAGCTAGTTGTAAGTCCTTGATTAACCTTGTTACTCCTATTTTAATGGTTAAAATATGTAGTAGGTTGATTATAACAAGAACACTAAAAGAACATGAACTAAAAGTTTAAACATAAGGTTTACATAAAGATGAAATATGATGAAGTGTTGTTAGTATGATGTTGTTTGGTATATGTTGATGCTTGCTTGTTGATTACTAGAAATGTGGTTGTTGATCACTAAGCATGTTAACGGAACAAATAGAACTTGCGTTTGAGCGCTATAAGCTGAAAATAGGAAGCTGTCAAACTATTACAGCCGCCTTCAGTCGGCTGTAACCAGGTCGTAACTTAACGAAAAATTTATTTTCTTGAGTCTATAATGTGTTATTTCGAAATACGGTTCTAATGGCACTGGAATCATAATTTTTGGACTTCGTTTGCTATTTTAAAGGGTCGTTTTTTCACAGCAGCAAAAGCTGCATTTTTACTGCTGAAAATGTGTGTGATGTTTTTCGGCATAACTTGAAATCTGTGTAGAATTAGCTCATGAAATTTGTACTGTAGATGACCACTGATGTCGTTGTAATGTTCCAACTAGAATTTCATCAATCTGACTTACGATGAATTTTAAATGAATTATTCCGTGGACTGCAGTCAGAAAGTGATGAATCTGATTGCAGTCCGGTATATGATTTTTTTATAAAATATTGGTAATGAATTGGATCCCGATATTTTTGCACAGTAATATTTGGATTATTTAAAACATTCTGTAAAGGTTTGGGAATTTTTGGATCAAGTTAACTATTTTATTAAAATTCCCGAAAACAGCCCAGTTTTGAATGTTAAAGCTGAAACGACATAAGTAGCAATTTGCGTGTCTAAATGTCGGGTAGGTTATCTGAGAATGATCTAACATGTTATATGTCAATGAAAGTGTTATGTGCAATGTCGTATGTTTGCTTATGAATGGGAATAGATGGGAAGTTTATATGGGCATGAACCGTTAAAGTGAGTGCATGTTATGTGGTAGATGCGTGTAGGAACTTCGTGCTTATTTGAAGTCACTAATAAACTAAGTGGTAATCATACTAGGACGTGATTGACCGACCTTGACTGTTAGCTATTTTTGAGAGTCAAACCGAGCAACCAAAGGTGAGTTCACACTCTTTCTAAGGCATGGGATTCCCGGTGGTTGGGAATGGGTTAAAGAACTAAAACGGAACCTGCATATCCTCCTTGGGTAGGATATGTACCGCCATCCTCCATAGGTAGGATGCCAATATTAATCCTGCGTATTCTCCTTGGGTAGAATACATACGTTCGTCCTCCTTGGGTAGGACAACAACCTTAAACTACTAGCCAAAACTCTATCACCTAAGTCCCTCATTTTATATCGACTTAATCGCCGAGGCCGATGGCGAGCGGGTCATTAGTTAATAGCGCTATTAGGTTTGACAAACCTCACACCGTGTCGTTCGAACGGGCGTGTACTAATGGATCATGGCAAACTGTCAATGATGATAGACATTGATGTAGGGCATAACTTACTTTCGTCAGTAGTCGATATGGTAACGGTCTAGTGGTTCACATGGGGAAGCCCCCGCGGGTCATGGTTTGGGAAAGAAGGAATTCGTTAATCATATTTTCAACTATAAGGTAACCCCCACGGCAAGTAAGCCAACTAAACGAAAACCATGTTTTTGAAACAACTTAAAACGAACACCCAACAGTGAACTCACTCAACTTTGTTGTGGACTCCTTGTTACATGCCTTACAGGTCGTTAGGTATCTATGGAGCTTGCACAGGGAGGCGTGGTCGTTGTGGGACATGGACTGTCGAGTCCCATGTTAAACATTTAAACTTAAGAACTTATTACTTATGTTTTGGGTTTTACCTTTAATGCTTCCACTGTTTAATTCGAACTTGATTAACTAGCTTTTGATCACCAATTATATTGCGTGGTTGGATTTTATCCATCTTAAATACATTGTTCAACATGATTGGTGGCTTGATCCTGGTCATGCCACGCCTCCAAGCGGTGATACTCTGCATGGTGGATTTTGGGGGTGTGACATACGATGCATCCTGAAAGTGATAAAATGTATCAAGACTTAAGAAAGAATTTCTGGTGGATAGGAATGAAAAAGGATATATCAGCTTATGTTGCCAAATGTTTAACCTGCTCACACGTCAAGGCTGAACATCAGAAACCCTCAGGTTTGTTGCAGCAATTAGAAATGCCAATATGGAAATGGGAATTGATAACAATGGACTTTGTTACCAAATTACCCAAGACAAGAAAAGGTAATGATACAATCTGGGTGATTGTAGATAGGTTAACCAAATCTGCTCATTTCCTATAGATGAAGGAGATGAAGGAAACCTTCAGTATGGAACAGTTAGCCAAGTTATATGTAAATGAAATAGTTTCATTACATGAATTCCTTTATCAATTGTTTCTGAAAGAGATAGTCGTTTCACTTCTCATTTTTGGATAAGTTTCCAA
The DNA here is from genome assembly GCA_030545235.1 of Helianthus tuberosus. Lineage (NCBI taxonomy): Eukaryota > Viridiplantae > Streptophyta > Magnoliopsida > Asterales > Asteraceae > Helianthus > Helianthus tuberosus. The sequence goes on from JARYGA010051238.1 coordinate 22,822, forward strand.
AAAGCAATGGGAACCAAGCTAAATCTAAGCACCGCTTATCATCCTCAAACGGACGGACAAAGCGAAAGGACAATCCAGACAATGGAAGATATGCTTAGAGCTTGTGTAATTGATTTCGGAGGAAATTGGGATGATCATTTACCATTAATAGAATTTTCCTATAATAACAGCTATCATACCAATATTAACGCTGCACCATTCGAAGAACTGTATGGACGAAGGTGCCGAACTCTAGTCTGTTGGGCAGAAATTGGAGAAATGCAACTATCTGGACCAGAAATAGTACAAGAAACAACGGACAAGATCATTCAAGTCAAGGAACGACTAAAAGCAGCACACGATCGACAGAAGAGTTATCCTGATAACAGACGAAATCCGTTGGAATTTCAGATAGGAGATAAGGTATTATTAAAAGTCTCTCCTTGGAAAGGAGTGGTAAGATTCATCAAAAGGGGAAAGCTAAGCCCCAGGTATGTTGGACCTTTTAAGATTATTAAAAGAATAGGACCTGTAGCTTATCAGCTACAATTGCCAGAGGAAATGGCAGGAATACATTATGTATTTCATGTATGTAATATCAAAAAGTGCTTAGCCGATGAATCACTATTAGTGCCTTTTAAGGATATAGAGGTAAATGAGAAGCTAAAGTTTGTAGAGAAGCCTCTACAGATTGAAGACAGAAAGGTCAAGAATCTCAAACACAAGAGATTAGTTTTAGTCAAAGTAAAATGGGATTTCAAGAGAGGACCAGAATACACGTGGGAGCTTGAATCAGAGATGCAGAGGAAATATCCACACCTGTTTCAGTAGACCTCGAGGACGAGTTCTAAAACAAGATGGGGAGGATATAACAACCCTCCTAAAATATTTCCGACACCCCTAAAATATTTATAACGTCCCTATACGTCTTAAAATACACACCGTATACGAAAACTGGTCCCAAAATACCTTTATATAATTAAAAATAAAATAAAAACAATAAAATGAGTCTGTCGCGGGGCGCGACAGACTACCCTTGAGTCTTCGCGGGCCGCTAGCGAGAGAACAAGCGGCATCACCCGGAGCCGCCACATGTCACATACGCGTCGAACCTATACGTATGATCGGAAAAAGCTACGCTGCAGACCCCCTACGTCGCGGGCCGCGAAAGCTCGCCTTGATTTCGTCGCGGGGCGCGAGAAAACGGCCGAGCAGCCCTATATAAAGAGGCCATCGGCCTTCAATTGCAATTCGTTCAAAATTTCTCGATCTCTCTCAAATTCTCTCAATATTAAGAATCAATATCGGGCATAATACCCCCTAATTAACGAAGCTCTGCCTCGTTGTAAGTATTTTAACCTCCGGTTACGTATTAGATACGCTATCTAGTGCTCCTTAACGGCTGTCGAGGCTCTACCCGACGTAGTCGTTGGAGTTCTGTCTCGGGGAGGGTATAACTAATGTAAATATTGAGTTATTATACTAACGCGTGTGCATTATTTAACTAATAGATAATAACCAGGAAAACACAAAGGAAAACCCTAAAGTTGCAATGTGAGTAATCTCCCTTTTGTAAATCTTTTTGCAAACTATTTTTACAAAACCTCAAATGTTTAAATTATATTTCACAGTGATTGAGTATTTGTAATTCTACAATTATCGTCGATATGTTGGGTTTTGTATACAAAATTTGTTACTACACTGTGAGTAGTAACATGACCACAAGTCGGGTTGACAGTACCGTAGGTGGTAATTAAAGTAGAAAAATAAACAAATGTAATTGCGAGATCGCCTTCAATAACTGTAAACTGATAAAACCTGTCTTGATTAAATTGGGATTCACTCACCAGTATTTCCCACTGACAAAATGTTTTTAAACGCGTTTCAGGTAACAAAATGTGAAAACCAAATAGAAGACAGCTGGACAGCACTGAAGGCTTGGAAAAGTGACTATAAAAGTTACCTAAATAAAGAAGATGTTTTATTTCAATAAAATAGGGTTTATCCGTATAAATCTGTTTGTAACAAACTTGGGTTTATCCCAATATGTTTATTATTAACAAATGCGGTGTTTTACTCTGATAAAATATTTCCTAACTACGATCCTGATGAAATTTACGCTGCCAAATAATGACAAACACCGATACCACCATCTCTGAGTAGGCTGCGGGCGCCCTCCTCCCGAGGCAGGGGTCGGGGGTTGCGACGTTTCCTCTTAAAGAAGAAGCAGTTCAATGGAACAGTGTAACAATCTAGCAGTTTTCATAACTGCTGGAAGTTACATCATTATTGAAGTTGTTGAAGGTCGTTTTCATGATGACGTCACTAGTAGTTTACACCTCCTACGAATATAGTTCTTTGCATTCATTGTAAGATAGCACTAAGAGCCAAAGAGCATAAACACTTAGTGAGAGTGTGATCACCTAGTGAGGGGGAGTACTATGTACTTGTATAATTGTATTACATCAATTGAATTCAATAGGAATCATTTGCAATCATCCTCTGTTCATCTGTGAATTGTTTGATGTGATTAGATATTAATGTTTGATTGAATTTCCTAATTTAATTAACCGTTTTACCAAGAAAAACACACACAGCACACACTCAGATCCAACATCCTGTTTTTGTTCCAACAAGGCGATTCTTGTTTTATATTCTTCCGTTTGAATGTTCACCAACTGTTTAAGCATGTCTTGCTTCATACTTCTGTACACCCCAAGTTCCTCGGCTATGGAAGATTTGCTAGACGACTTAGTCGCCTTTTGATGTTTCCGTTGTGGTCCGATTTGTGCGTTGTTTTCATTGAGATCCAACATACCACCACTGAAGAAGGGGTCGTCGGGTGTTATAAGTGTGGATGCTTGGCAACTATCGGATTCGAAAGACTTTTGTGTCTTGTTAGAATAAGTTCCCGATGTTTCACCCATTCTAGGTACTTTAGACCATTTTGTATGCATCAACGTTCGTAAAACCGTTGGGACGATATTTTTTTTGGAATCCTTTAAAGCTTGTGTCATCACTTAAAGATCGTTATAACCACTCCCTATACGATTAAAAAAATTAATTGTTAATATATATTTAATAAAGAAAATACTTTCATATATATTATCTATTATTTATTACTATATATAATGCATATAAGAGAGAGAAAGTTACAAAATTTGAAAACTAAGAGTTTTACAACTCTTAAGGCATAAAGTACAATTCTTTGAAGCTTGAACCCTTTCAAATACCAGCTTTGAGTTTTGCTATTTTTTTGGACACAATGGTAATTTTACTACAATTAATGTTCAACGCTGCATAAAAACCCTAATATTTTTAACTCACTTGAATTAGTTTCAATGTACTGCTTATTTTTGTCGCTTTCATCCTCCTCAAAAGTGTCAAAACCCAACTTTCAAAGCATTCACATTGAATTCTTTATCCATATCAATATATTTACACTAAAAACATTTTTATTTCTCTCTCATTTTCAATTAAATACTATTTTTATACTTTTATCATTATTTTTTCTCTTTATTACACTCATAACCACTTTCAAAAATATTAAAATATTTATAAGGGGTGAACAGTGTTCCCGTATATTTATAGATGAAAATAACATTTTTTTCTCTCCTTTATCTACAAACACTCAAAACCACTTATAGCCATTCCCTATAATATAACTAATCCACTAATATAAATATAAGTAATCCAATGTGAATGCTCTCAGTCCACAAATCCATTTCTCTCTTTGTTGATCGATTTCCTTTGGTTCCATCATCTTCATTTGATTTTTGTTTGATTTAAGGTGGATTAGTGGTAATATTAATGCATATGATGGTGTGGGGAGGAATGTTGGTAATATTTAGTGATTATCCACATTCGTAGTGATATTGAAATAAGTCGTCTGATAGGTACTCGTTCTTAATTAATTAAGTTAGGTGATGCAAGAATATGTTTTGTTCACGAGCCGAACTGAACCGATCAGACCTTTGCTCGTGCTCGGTTCGTTTACAAGCCGAACCGAATAGGTCCGAGTGTTTTTTCAACCGAGCCAAATTCGAACGAGCACCTTTCGATCCGAGTATTTTTCGAACGAGAGTCGATCGAGTATCGAGCGTCGCATAACAAATAGAAAAGTGACGATAGGATTGTTAGTTTTTAGAGTTAAGTGCAGTTTTCATCCCTAAGGTTTCGTCCAATTAGAATACAGGTATAAATTTACTAAGTAACAAGAAATAGAAAAAAAAACACTCAACCGGTTCTACTGAGATCATCTAAGCAGAAAGATGAATCGCTGATCGGTTGAAGCAGACCTCTGATCTATGAGAAGGTTAAAATCGAATGAACTGATTGAAGCAAAACATTAGGGAGTTGGCGTCTTGGCAACAAAGAATTCGAATTATGATGGTTGACGCGAGGTTGTAACAAGATTATATACTTCTAAATTGAATGAGGTTGACACTTGAGTATCGATCAACACTTCACATTTCGGTGTTTTGACATTTTAACTCAATTACTCTGGATTATTGGGCAATAGACTATTGGTATCAGCCTTCAATTCTATCATTAAATTAAATGGGGTCTAGTTGGATCTTGAACCAAACATTATTAATGTGCGCTACTAGTTATTTCATTAATATATATATATATATATATATATATTGAAAATAATTCGAGTCAACCGAGTCGAACCGAACTGAGCAGACCTTTGCTCATGCTCGGTTCGTTTCAAACCGAACCGATCAGAACCGAGCGTCTTTTTCAATCGAGCTGAATCGAACGAGCAAAATTCCGAACATTTTTCGATCGAGCATCGAACGAGTCTTGAGCGTCGAGCAATTTGAACAGCCCTATACAGGAATGACGGACTTGATTTTTGTAACGTGTTAGTGTAATAGTGTGTATAATCAAATTTGGGCCTAATATGTTTGTTCTAATTGGGCCAGACTAATATTAATGACATGAGTTTAAAGTTAACGGACCAAGTGAACATGGCCTTGGCATTAGGCATACGTATGTCATAAAAGCACAAATCGATGGTTCCATTTATTTTTAATAAAACAAAGGTATGACAAATCTTGTGGGAAGATATCTATTAAATTAAAATACTTGGTCAGTTGTTGGTAACAATAACTGGTCCGAATTTTTGGGATATTGACAAGGTTTTCAAAATAGAAAAGAGATAAACACGAAGAATCCCATTCGCAAGTTGAAGATACGGTATTTTCATACTCTCAAAACAATTACAATCCTGTTCTTGTTAAGAATTGAGTTCAATCCGTTTGAAATTTTGAGTATATCAATCAATAGTTTTCATACGACTCTCAGTTCAATCCAATCAATTTTATTTAGATTCACTGTGGTCTCATCAATTCAACCAAAATTAGCGGGTTTACGTAGTCAATGTTTTTCTTTTTCCACAATTTTCTATTTTGCTATGCGTTCTTGCTGAGAGCGAGGCTTTCGTTTTCATTTTACCTATAGGTTGTTCAGGGCCGACCTGAAGGGTGTGCGGGATGGGCGACGTCTCAGGGCCCAAACTCATCGGGGGCCCAATTTTTTTTTTTTTATTACTTTTACACTGTAAAGTTAGAATATATACGTAATGAATCGGACAATTACCATCTTGAAGCACTTGGTTTGGTGGTTTGAAAGTCACTTCAATAATAAGAAGATACGAGTTATAATCCCGGCGTCCTTAGTTTTTTTTTCTTATCTATTTATTAAATGCAAATGACATTAATTGCCTAATTTTGTTAAGTTGCATTAAATGATTGGTGTTGATTCAAATGACATTATTTCATTTTTCTATATTTAAACTTTTTATATATATGTTCTTTAAAAAAAAAAAAATTAAGGGGCCCATATTTTCTGTTCGCACAGGGCCTAAAGATTTTTGAAACATTTTCAGAGACGGCCCTGAGGTTGTTATGTGTGGGTTGCTAAACGGTTACTTCCTATCATTAGTTTGTTTTCTTATGTAGTCAGTCGATCTTATGGAGGACTTATGTTAACGAGTTGTACTTTGGTCTCAAACAAAACGGTTTTTTTTTTATAATGCAATTAGGCTATGGGGTGTGGGGGTCATGGATTGTAACATTATTTCCACATAGGACCATTAATTAAATGGTACACCATCCCCCTCCTTGATTGATGGTGGTTCCCATGGATTAAACCACGATTACCACGACACTGCAATTTGATAATTTTAAAACAAAAATAAATTAAAAAAATAAAGGGGATAGTGGTTTGGGTCATGACCACACCCTTAGGGTAGTGGTTTGAATGATGGATTAAAGATAGATGACATGGTGCCTATGTGAAGGGTCATGGTGGTCATTAGGCTCATGACCACACCCTATAGCCTTATATATAGTGATGCCATTATGACGTTACAGGTCAGACGGATAAAACACATTCTTTTCCTACTGGTCAATGGTATCACACATTTTAGCTCTTTTTAAACAAATAATATTAACTATTATAAATTAGCATCAAAGGTGTGCATTTGTGTGTTGTAACTTGTGCAGAAAACGTTTCATGGACTTCAAAAGTTTATAAAGTGGGATTATCGGTTGCCGCGTGTACTGCTGAGGTGTCTTTTCCTCTACTTTTATTTGCTTTTGCTGGGTTTTTATTTTTCTTCTTTCATTTCTACTGAATCGGTGTCCGACGTCCAGGTAGTTAACCCGGTGTATAATTCCAGTTCTTCTTTAGCATTGCAGGTTTTAACCCAATGTGAGTAATCTCCTTTTTTTTGGTTGTTGTGTAGGAAAATGGTTTACCTTTGCTTGGACATTGTTCTGATTTGTTGGGAGTGTTAATTTGGTGAGTTTCTTGGTTTGTTGTTTGGGTATTTTCTTTTGTTTATTTGAGGGTTTTTGAATTTTAGGGTTATATTTTGATGCATGTTTACTTGGTTTTTTTTTAGATGTTTCCATTTTTTTACCAATCGTGTGTTAGAATTGTTTCTTCCATTTGGAGTTTAAATGGATTTTCACATATCCCACTGCAGATGCTTGATTATTTTGTGAAATTTGTGATATGTGTTAAAGTTTAATTTCTTAGGTATGTAACCATGTCCAGAATTCATGTTCCTTAGTACCAGGATTAAGCATAATAAGAAGATAGCACATAGGTGAAAGAATGGAACAATTTATGGATTTGGGGTTGGAGATAGATATGGAAGATGTGGAAGTTAGAAGAATGCCATTGGAAGGGTAGGATGGTTGTTCACACAAGGGGTAAATCTGAATTGCAAAGTGAAGTACAAGGGTTTAAGCAAATTGTACAACACCAAAAGGACGGAAATGACGTGATAGCACATAGGTGAAAACGACGTTATAGCGGTGTGCCTATATTTTTTCGATGCATAACGCTGGTTCCAGAGTCTTACCAGCGTCGGAAACGACGTCGGAAGTGATGACCAGGAACATCACTTGCTGAACGGGTCACCGTTAGGGAGACTAAAGCGGGAGGCTCCGGCGAGAGAGACGGGGAGTTTTTTAAGGGTTGTTGCCCCTCTCTTGCGACGTCATCATCGGATCTCTGATCTTATGATGTTGAGCCCATGATTTCATCCCCATTTTGACTTAAAATTAAGAACCCTTTCCGTCCTTTTCTTTTCCTTCTTTTTTTTTATATACCTGCTACGATCTTGTGGTATACCAATAAGATGACCCTTTAATTAATTATTTGTTCACTTCTCCTTTGGTATCTACCTTCCCTGTTATGAAAAGTATATATGTTACTGTTTGTTTGTTTATGCACAAATTCTAAGATGAATATGAGAAAGCAATGATGATGATAATGATTTCTGTATCCGAGCATCGTAATCAGTCCAGAGTCTTACCAGCGTCGGAAACGACGTCGGAAGTGATGACCAAGAACATCACTTGCTGAACGGGTCACCGTTAGGGAGACTAAAGCGGGAGGCTCCGGCGAGAGAGACGGAGAGTTTTTTAAGGGTTGTTGCCCCTCTCTTGCGACGTCATCATCAGATCTCTGATCTTATGATGTTGAGCCCATGATTTCATCCCCATTTTGACTTAAAATTAAGAACCCTTTCCGTCCTTTTCTTTTCCTTCTTTTTTTTATATACCTGCTACGATCTTGTGGTATACCAATAAGATGACCCTTTAATTAATTATTTGTTCACTTATGGTGATGTCGCTAAGGGTTAGTAATAGAGCTTGGTGGTTAGCAGTTGAAGTAAAAGAGTCAATAATAATAAATCTCTTCATGTCAGCAGAAGAGTAGAAAGTATAAGTTGAACATTAAAAACACACATAAGTCGGATTTAAGGTTTCCACCAACAATTTGTTGGCAAGCATATAATATACCATTTTTGGGTCAGTCCAAAGCTAATCTTTCTTTAAAGGTGACTACTTTAAGTCTAAGCAAAGTGAAAGATCATATTGATGAATATGGTCGGTGTAAATGAGCCGAGCCTAGCATGAGTTCGACTCTTGTAACTTACATGAGAAGGCAATGATGATGATAATGATTTCTTTATCCGAGCATCGTAATCAGTCATCGGGTTAAACCGTAAACACTGTATATCTCATAGAGCTCTTTTAACAAGTGTTTGCACAGTCCTAAAACATTTCAACAGTATTGTGAAAAAATGAGATTAAACATCTTAGAACCAATAATGTAAGTATGTAACCACTAACCATTGTTAAAATATAAACCTGCATACTAGGTGTTTATATGGAAAGCTGCATATGTATTTGGGCTGGCATGGTGCTTAATTATTTCAAGTTTTGCTTTGTTTTTTGCTTTTCCTTTTTATTTGTCTACGTTTTCTTTCATTCTTTATATATATAGGCCGGTTAACGTATAAGAGGCCTTATTTTTAATGTGCTAATTCGTGTTTACGCCATGAGATTTCATCATCTACACACCCCATGTGATTTTTTTCACATTCCATGCATGCCATGAGATTTCATAAAGTCGGTTTGGGTTGGTTTTTAGCCGGTTTTTGCCCCCAAAAAAAGGTTTTTTATCAGTTTAAACTGTTTTTTTTAAACCAGTTTTGGCTGATGAGGAGTTAGAAAATATATAAATATATTAAAACTTAAAATAATTGTCAAACAATATTTTAATTTAAACTTCTCTCATCCACTAACAAAGAAGAAAAAATGAACTATGCTTCACTTTCCCCATTCCTGGTAAGTAATGAAAAATTCTTTAAAGTGCCATGTCATCAGTGGTGGACGCCTTTTCAGTCATGGTGTCTCCTTCAAATGGCACCATTTATAAAAATCTAACTGTAGTTTAAGTTTATATCTCCATGTTTGTATGATGAGCATCTCAATCTTTGATCATTTGAATAATTAGAAATAAGTGCATTTTAGGTTGAAAAATGCCTGCTATTTTGTAAGTTCTTTGCTGGGTTGTGCAAAGGTGTATAGTGGAATAATGTGTTTGTTTTGATGGAACTTGATTTCAGTCATGGTGTCTCCTTCAAATGGCACCATTTATAAAAATCTAACTGTAATTTAAGTTTATATCTCCATGTTTGTATGATGAGCATCTCAATCTTTGATCATTTGAATAATTAGAAATAAGTGCATTTTAGGTTGAAAAATGCCTGCTATTTTGTAAGTTCTTTGCTGGGTTGTGCAAAGGTGTATAGTGGAATAATGTGTTTGTTTTGATGGAACTTGAATCTGTTTTGATGGGTACCGGTACCGAAAATACATGGTACGGTTCGGTACCATGCCAAACCGTACGGTTCGGTACGGGAAATTTGGTAGATGAAATGAGAGTTGTGGGTAATGTTTACCAAACCTGAATAACGGTTTGGGTTTGTTTTGAGCCGGTTCTTTGCCAAAAAAAAAGTTTTTTAACTGATTTAAGTTGTCTTTTTAAAACCAGTTTTGGTTTACGAACCAGTATATAAACTCCCGGTTTAGTTCGATTTTGGAAATGGTTTTAAAAAACCACTTTTGATTTACACTTAGACGTATCTAAATAATGAGAATAATTATCAGTATCAAGTTGACTTCTTTGGTGTGTGTTGTTCAGGTAGAGTTGTATGTTTATATATGCCTTCTTTTTTATAGCTATTACTCTTAGACTAATGGTTTTTTAATCCTTCTTTATATCAACTGTTTTCTTTATAGGTATCTTGTACGCTGCTGAATTTATATATTTAGGAGAAGTTTGCTATCCAGGTTAGTATTACTATTTTTTACTTTTGTTTGGTGTTGTTTGTGTATGTTTTTGCGTTTTTTTTAAGATATTGTTATAGTTCTTTTAGGTTGACTTGTGTGCCTTTTTTTCCAAGTTTTAGAGCATTAGTTTTTTTGAATAAGATGTTTAGTAAAAAAAAGAGAAGATTGTCGTCAAATGTTACTTTTGATATTGCTTCTACGTCTGTTGAAGCACTGGGTTTGCCGTCTTATGTAGACAATGGTGATTGCCATAATGTGTGTGAGTTTTGTGGTGCTATGTTTTGGTCTGACGAACGCGTTGCTTCAAGGTCTTTTGTTGGTGGTGTTGGTTATACACAACGTTGTCGTGCTGGGTCAGTCGCAATGCCATTTCCTCACAGGCCTTATACTACTCTTATGCATCTTTACGAGCAGCCAGATTTCTTAGCAAACATTCGTGCATATAACTCTATGTTTTCGATGACATCTTTTGGTGCCAATATTGATGATCGTATAAATATAGGTTCTGGACCATACGTATTTAAGATTGCTGGGCAAATACACCATTGGATTGGTAGTTTATGCCCTGAGAATGATGACAAACCAAGGTTCCTACAAATGTATATCTATGATACAGAGAATGAAATTGCTAATAGACTCCGTTTCTTTAGTAATGAAAGTCAGTCTGGTTTATCCCCTCAAACTGTAAGTCTTATTCTTAATGTATTAGAAGGCTGCAATCAATTAGTGAAGCTTTTCCGGACAGCTAGAGATCTATGTTCATCTGATGACGCCCCGTCGTTTTATGTTTGCCTTTATGGATCTCAGTTTGAGCGTTGCTACGAGAGGCCTTCTAACGATTGTATAGGCGCCATTGTCACTGAAGCTGATGCTGTGTGTGGCAAGTTTGATATTATCATTCGTGAAAGAGATGGTATTCCGAAGCGTATTAGTAAGCTTCACCCGCTCTATATGCCTTTGCAATATCCTTTGCTATTGCCATTTGGTGATAAGGGTTGGTCGCCGGATTTATTACTTCGTACAAAGGATGGTTCACGTCAAAAGATGACAATCAATAAGTACTATAGCTATGTGTTACACGACCGTGCTAATATATACACGTTACTTTTGCGTGGAGGTAAGCTTTTCCAGCAGTATATTGTAGATGCATATGTTTGTATAGAAGAAAGTCGACTTGATTACGTGAGACGAAATCAAAATGAGCTACGTTGTGAGTTCTTACAAGGCATTCATGATGCTATTGAGCATGGTGATACTGAGGGCCGCGAAGTAGGTAAACGAACTTTTCTGCCATCTTCTTTTGTTGGTGGTCCGCGCTATATGTACAAGCATTACCAAGATGCTTTGGCTATTTGTCGAGTACATGGGAACCCGCAGTATTTTGTCACGTTCACATGTAATGTAAAATGGCCAGAAATACAGAGATATCTTTCTCAGTTCCCGAGTTTGAAAGCTCAGGATAGGCCAGACATCATTGCACGGGTTTTCCAAATCAACGTCAAATCTTTGATAAAATTCCTTAGGAACTCTCGAACATTTGGTGATATAGTTGCTGGTACGATACTGTTCATTTATTTTTGTATTTTAGTCTTTTCGGATTTTGCTTAGTTAAAGATTTTCTTACAGATCTTTACACTATCGAGTTTCAAAAAAGAGGTCTTCCACATTGTCATCTTCTGTTATGGGTTGCCCCGAGTGACAAGATTCGTGAAGCTTGTGAAATTGATGAATTCATTTCCGCAGAGATTCCAAATCCGATAACTGAGCCTGATTTGTATAAGGTGGTCACCGATCTTATGATGCATGGGCCATGTGGAATTGCGAAACCTGATTCGCCATGTATGGAGTCTGGCACATGCACTAAGAACTTCCCAAAGGATTACCATGAACAGTCTTCGTTTGATAGTAAGGGTAATGCACATTACCGAAGGCGTTCAGTTGGTTTTAGTGTTAACAAAAGTGGCATCGAATTAGACAATCGTTATGTTGTCCCTTATAGTCCGATTTTGTGCTCTAGATTTATGGCACACATAAATGTAGAGTATTGTGGCTGGAGCATGCTTATCAAGTACCTGTTTAAGTATATTTCAAAAGGTGCAGACCGTGTTCACTACAAGATTACAACTTCTCCTACGGACAGCTCAGCTGGTGAGCATAGCAATTCTGATGCAAGGAACGAGATACAAAACTTCTTAGATGGTCGTTTTATATGCCCACATGAGGCTGCTTGGCGTATTTTTAACTTTTATATACATGATAGAAACCCGCATGTTCAAGTTCTTGCAGTGCATCTTGAAAACATGCAGAATATCAGCTTTCGTGACAAAGATGTCCTTGATAATATAGCGATAAATCAGTTTAAAAAGCGTACCACATTGACAGAATGGTTGTCCAATAATGTTCATGACAGTAGTGGTCGGCATTTATGTTATGTCGACTATCTTAAAGAGTACAGATGGGATTTGGCTTCAAAGCGTTGATTTCGACGAGCAACAAACAGGATCCCTGCAATTGGAAGACTAATATATGTACATCCTACTTGCGGTGAAATATTTTTCTTACGAATGTTACTAGGCCATCAAAAGGGTTGTCAATCATATTCACACATCAGAACTGTTAATGGTCAAGTATACCAGACTTACCGGGCTGCCTGTGAGAAGTTAGGGTTAATTGGTGATGATAGAGAATGGTCGTCCACATTCGAAGAAGCATCAGTTTGGGCCACTGCCAAAGAGCTACGATCTTTATTCGTACAAATACTATTGTATTGTGATATTTCAAATCCTACCCAACTTTGGGATCAACATTGGTTTAAAATGGCAGACGATGGACAAAGAACTTATGGCTTACTCAATGACGATGACATGATGCAATACGTTTTGTATGAATTAGAACTTCTACTCCGATCTGGATCGCCAGATTCATCATTAGTAGAGTTTGGCTTGCCATTGCCTAACCCAACAATGCTTGCACAACTAACAAATAGACTACTAATGGAAGAGAAAAACTACGATAGGCAACTTCTTGCATCTGAGCATCAATGTTACCAAGCAAAGCTGAATGCTGAACAAAGATTGGTATATGATCATGTTATTTCTTGTTTTACATCAAATGAACAAACTCTATCATTTGTATATGGCCACGGTGGTACTGGGAAGACATTTTTATGGACAACAATACTTGCAGCTCTACGTTCTTTAGGCAAGGTAGTCTTAGCCGTTGCAGCCTCAGGAATAGCGTCACTTCTATTGCCCTCAGGTAGAACTGCTCACTCTAGGTTCAAGATACCTTTAGATCTAACAGAAGAATCTGTCTGTCATATTAAGAAAGGCTCACAACTTGGTGCGCTATTAACCGAGACTGTTCTAATCGTTTGGGACGAGGCACCAATGAGTGACTGTCGGTGTTATGAGGCACTAGACAGAGCTCTTAAAGACTTAACTGATAATACAGAAAAACCTTTTGGTGGAAAATCAATACTATTGGGTGGAGACTTTAGGCAAACGTTACCTGTTATACCAAAGTCCAGTAAGGCAACTCTTTTGTCTTCAACGTTGCCAAGATCCTACTTATGGAGGCACTTCAGGTTATTCAAGCTTAATGAAAATATGCGTCTACAAAGGCCTAATCTAAGTTTTGAAAGACAAAGTCAAATATCTTCATTCTCCTCATGGCTGGTAGACATAGGAGATGGCCGAATTGGCGAGACAGATGTCAACGATCCAGTTAACACAAAGATTGTCTCTATACCGTCTGAACATCTATTAAGGCATACAGAAAGTGCGTTAACAGAGCTCATACGCTTTATCTATGATGAGAATACTCTTGAGCATCCAACAGTAACGACATTATCAAGTAAGGCAATTGTATGTCCAAAGAATGATATAGTGGATGAGATTAATACAAAGATAGTGGCCATGACAGCAGGTTCCTCAACAACATATCTAAGCATCGATTCACTCATTCCTACCACAGTAACTAATGCAAAAATTGAATCTCTTTATCCACCAGAGTACTTAAACCTTCTCAATTTCACCGGCCTACCACCTCATACTCTTCAACTAAAGGTGAATGCACCTATCATTCTACTTCGCAATCTGAACCCACTAGAAGGGCTATGTAATGGCACTAGAATGATAGTTACACAACTACTGCCACGGATCATCGAAGCACAAATAATGACTGGCAAATTTATCGGCAAACGTGTTTTCATTCCAAAAATCTCTTTAATACACAAGGATAACGAATTACCATTCGAGTTTAAAAGAAAGCAATTCCCTGTTAGGCTATGCTACGCAATGACCATTAACAAAAGTCAGGGACAATCACTAGACAAAATCGGTGTGTATTTACCTCACCCAGTTTTCAGCCATGGGCAATTGTATGTAGCCTTATCAAGAGCTACCGCACCCGAATCTCTAAGAATTCTTATAGTTCCAGACGAAAAAGGAGACAGTAACACAACAAAAAATATTGTATACACTGATTTTTTAAATGAAGTTAGCAATATACATTGACATTTTTGTTCTTGATAAGAATTCTTATAGTTCCAGACGAAAAAGGAGACAGTAACACAACAAAAAATATTGTATACACTGATTTTTTAAATGAAGTTAGCAATATACATTGACATTTTTGTTCTTGAAAGATATATTTGTTAAAATTTACATCATACAATTCACAGAGAATATACTCATTTTTTTTTATATAAACTTAGCAGTATACATCGACACCTTTATTCTTTTAAAACGCTGGTAAGGTTTACAACTTTTTCCTCTAGGTTATTTAACTACATAGATATACAAACTATTGAAGTTTCTAACATGTTTCGTTACCTTTTATTACTCAACTTATAATTCTGTCTACTGACCTTTCTTATTTCTTATTGATCAGGTTTAAAGGCGACATGTTGGTTATACCTCTAAGAAATATCAGGCCTAGCAAAAAAGCAGAGTCAATTGAAATCAGAGTCGTAAAAAAATGGATTTCAGTAAACAAGTCGAGTGACCGTGATGTCAAGAAGAGCGATCTGTGTTACCAGTTTGTGGACATCCATGTAAGTAACAGAACCAATTATATGGCCTCGCTGATATGCACAACTACTGAATGTTTAATTCCAAACACAGGGTGACGGGATAGAAGCTGTAGGAAAGGCCGGTCAGGTTGAGTACTTTGACTCCATCATAAGGTTACAGTCATGTTACAAAGTAACCGGATACGTTTGCACCAAGGCACGCGATTTTATGGCTACTGTCAACCATTCTGCATCGCTCATCATTGGTAAAAAGGCACGCTTCATACCCATTGAAGGTCAAGAAATACCTAAATTCTGCTTTGGTTTTGCGCGCTATGAGATGCTTCAAAACAGAATTAAGAACAACAAAGTTCTAACAGGTACATTTAGTTGCATATACACATAAGTTAATAAACATATAATTATTTGTTAAAGTGTTTGCAAAATATACACAGATTACATCGGTCGTGTTGACAAGAATTACTTAATTCCAACTACAACAGACAAGATTTTGAGAAAGGTCGCCATGAAAGATGAATGGTATGAATCTATCTGGTACATTTGTGATTCACACGCTTTATTTCTAACATCCCAAATTCAATATCTTCAAATAGGAAAAACAAAGTAGAAATTACTCTGTGGCCAGAAATGATGCATCTCATTGGGGAGGAAGTTGTAGTGGGAGACATAGTGGCAATCATGTGCGCACAAATCTCTAAACACAATGGTATGCATTTGGAGTTTAAAAGTTTAAGAAATTGCGCATTTCTACAATTATTTATCAATCAGCTATGTATTATACCAAACAGGTTGGTTTCAATTAGAGTCAACATACCTAGCCACTGTTGTTGTTAACCCAGAATGCCCACACATCTCTGATAAGATAGCCAGGTTCTCCGTCCAATACATTTTTATTGTTTTTTCCTCAGCTCACATAGAATTTGGCAGGGTTAATTAAAGCTTAGTATACATTACACGTTTTTACCAAAATCAATGTTTATACTAACCAAACTGAGTTTTGCCTTCATCGCTTATTAGGTTGAAAGCTCTTCCGCCCCTAGACGAAGCAGATAACAACGATCCACTAATCACACTACAAGAACTGAAATCACCAACTAGCCGAAAATATGAGGTAACTACCTTATTTCAATACAAGTATACACATCAATAGTATTACTAATTTTATTATCATCTTCCATCTATGCATCCTAAAAGTTGACTATATGCTATTTATTTCAATAAAAGTTTGAGTTGCTGAAGAGTTTTTTAATTATACCTAAAATGATAAGGCGCCTACTAAAATAAAAAAAGTTACAATTCGGTCGATAATCATGTTAAATAAATACACTATCATTATTAATGCCAAAATTATATGACTTGGTTTCTTTTTTTATTATCATATAGCTGAAAAATTAAATGGCAAACTACATGAACTTAGTGGGTATTTTGTATGAGGTAATCGAGGGAATGGAATAATCCATTCAAGGTTAATGAAAATGTAGATTAACAAGCACATATGTAATTGCCGATTAAATAATTTAAAATCACATTGAAATCTTAAAGTATGTTGAAAGGGAATGGTTTTGCATCAATATTGATGAGATTGATCAAGGGCTCCAGTTGTGTTGGTGGGTGGGCGGGCGCAAAAATTAGTGTATTTTTAGGCAGAAAAATGTTAGATTATTCGGATTTGTTTACGGGTCACAGGTCGTTGCGTTATCGGGTCGCGGTTTAACGGGTCATTGGATACGGCTCAAAAGGGTCATATATTTCGATCAGTAACTTGCTTTCTACACAAGTTGCATAATATGGAAGTGGTCAGATTTGACCAAGTCTTTAGCACACGTGATCGAAAATAGGGCTGTAGTTTGTTGTTGATTTCATCGTGGAGCTTCTTTTTAATTATTTCTGCGCTGTAGTTTGTTGTTGATTTCATCGTGATCGAAAATAGGGCTGCAGTTTCTTTTTTTTTTAAATAAAACTGGGCCCCTCTGTTAATAATAGCAGGTCCTAGCAAAAGTTAATAGACTTGAATTTACAAGAATGCAGAACCAAACCAATGGTTTCCAACTCCTGGAATCAAAACCGTAATACTGAAATAACAAATAGATAGGAGAACAATTTTCACAGCTTTAAACCTTTAAGTGGAACATTGTTTCATTGATCTAATAATAACATCACTATATGTACTTTGATCCAGGGAGTAACCCGCTTCAGGTGTCGTTCATGGATGGAAAGCATCGACATAAATCGTAGTTGGTACTACGTCCATTGCTCTACGTGCGATGAGAAAGTATATCCGGAAGAAGATGGAGAACTTCACTTCGTTTGCAAAGATTGTGAGGATGTCACGCCGATATTCAAGTACAATTTCCTTCAATTACCTATGTATACAAACAATAATCCTGTTAAAAAACCTAACATTGTCCAACCCTATATGTGTTTACAGGTATAGTGTTAACGCCATTATTAATGACTCCACCAAACCCATAGAGGTCGTTTTCTTCAACGAAGGAATGGAAGCACTCTTGAAGATAACCTGCAAAGACCTCATAACAAAGCATGGTTGCACTGATCCCAAAAAGCTTGTAACGCCCCAAAATCTGAATGTTAATATTTGTCGTATGTTCTTATGTGACACGTCATGAAATAAATAACTAGGCTATTTAACCTAGTTAAAGGTATGGTCAAAAGTATTAAATGATGAGGGTAGTGTCAGTTATGTTTTAAAGGTAAACCCGAGGGGCTAAAGTGGAACAAATGAAAGTTAAGTTATTAAATAACAACACACACAAACACACCTTCGTGTGTGTTCTAGATCGATCAGGAGACTCCCATGGAGTCTCAAACCCTAAACATGAAAGATCATCCAATTGGAAGGCTAAATGATGCTTAAATTCATAACCGAGCATGGATTAATGATCACTAACACGAGGGGATCATAAGGTATGTCTAAAATCTAAGATTGGTGATCATGGGTAAAGTGGGTTATGTTCCAATCCATGAGTTTAAGTGGAATTGAGCATTAGTATGTGTTATAATCATCATATAGAACATGGATTATGAATGATTTGTGCTAATTTGATGTTTAGATGATAAACCCATTAGTTATGGTGATGAAGATGACTAGACTCATCACCTATGTCCAATTCTTGTTGAAAGATTGATGTATTATGTAGGTATGATGAATTCTTGTTAGATGAATTAGGAGAAAAATGATGATGATATGATTGATGTTTATTTGGGAATGATCCATGATGGTTAGTAGTTGGTTTTGATGGGTTATGTAAGAGTTTAGAAGATTTATGCATGAATAAGTTGTACGTTATGCTTAAAAGGTAGTACGTACATCAAGTGAATGATAAAATGTATATAGTGTCGTCCGTATAGTAGATTATGATGTTACGGGTATATGTTGATAAGTCGATAGTTATGTATGGTTAATAGTTGACTTTTGAAAGTCAACTAAGTATAAGAAACATGAGTTGACTCGTTGTCGTAAATGTAGGTTGATGAGAAGTCGTATGGTACATGTAATAGCAATCCATGTTAAATGTAATGACATGATGAGTTACATGAGTTAAACGTATACGGACATGATTATATGAGTTATGTTTGTTAGAAATGATTAATGAAAGTTGAGTGTGAAATATGGGATTGATACGATTGTTATCATGTACAAATGAGTATGCTAATAATAGCGTGATTTCGATGACATGGAAGTATAGGAATCATGTCGAGACGGAATCAAGCACGGAAGGCTAACGGGTCAAGAAGTGGCGAGGAACGAATGTGAACACGGATGCATAAGGTAAGTGATTTCCGTAATCACTTCTTAGTTCAAGTAAGTAATAAAGTGTTGTAATTAATTAAACATGATGTTTGAGGTCAAATATGTGTTAAAGTCTTTCGTCGTAAATGATGGGATTAAAGTTGACCAAAATGCCCTTGATGGGTATTTTGGGGTAAACGATCTTAAAAGTAGTTTAGAAACAAGTTATTCGATTAGTGTAATGTTTTAGACAAGTATGGAAGTGGGGATGATGGTTTGGTTAGTCATAGACCAATTAATGCGCGAATACCCTTAACGGGTCAAAATAAGCATATGAACGATAATGTGTTAAGAGGATGCAAGACATCCAAGAATTTAGTAATTTATGACAGACGTCAATGATATTGTTAGGTTCATAAGAAGTTATGGTCAAACAAACAAGTTTTGTGGATGAATGCATGAACGGGTCGAATAAATCATAAATGAATAATAAGACGATAGCGTGTAAGTTAAGAATTTCCTTAATCCGGATGTGGGATTTCAAGTTCATATGATAGAATGTGAATTTACAAGCATGTAGGAAGAAACGGGAGGTTAAACGGGTAAACGGTTCAAAAGTTATGCGCGTTTTAGTGCGTACGGACGACGAAACGAAACTGCAGAAAAGTGTCATTTCTAGAGGTAGTCGCCGACGGGTTCAAGGTAGTCGCCGACGGGCTCTAGAAAGTTAGTTTTTTTGCTGACGGGTTATTTACCTGTCTACGGGGTTTTGGCTACGGGAAAAACCACGGGTCGTCGCCGACGGGCCCTAGGGCCGTCGCCGACGCCCTCCCCAAGTCCAAAAACATGAAAATTGTTATTTAAGTTGATTCATGTATCGTAGGCTTCGGTTTGTTATCCGTGGACTACGACGGGCTTCCTAAACATGATTTTGATCGATCCTTAGATGTTTATGGGCTATAAATCAAAGTCTAAGTCCCATGTAATCAACGCATGAGTATGTAAGAAGTATGCAAGATCTTGTACGCGTATGTAGATGTGTATGTATGTATGTATGTATAAAGATATGTATGAGTGTATACATGTATGTAAAGATGTAGGAAAGGTATGTACGTATGTAGATGTGTATGTATGTATGTATGAATAAAGACATGCATGAGTGTATGCACGTATGTAAAGTTGTAGGAAAGGTATGTACGTATGTAGATGTGTAAGTATGTATGTATGTAAGTACGTATGTATGCATGATTTAGACACGTTGAGTGTTAACGTTATTAATGGTGTACCTTGAGAATGAAAAGTAATGCAGGTACGTTATTGAAGCCTCACCAGGAAATGGATAAGCAAATGAAATGCTTAAAGTTTGAAAAGGACGAAATGTGAAGTGTACGTGAAAGAATCTTGTTTATATAATGTGGGCTAATGTTAGGAATGTACGTGGTGAGTGCAGGTTGTACGGATCACGGGCGATTATCACAAGGAATAGAGATCGAAGACCGAGTCACAAGATAGATTGTACGGGAATAATCGAGTATGTACTTTAGTAAACGGGAGTTATGCTTTTGTTTTGTAAAAGAGATATTTTTAAAATAAACCTTCAAGTAAGTCAAGATGTTTGTAATGAAAGAAATTTTATGACACGAATTTCCGCTGTGACTTTTGTCAAATACGATTTAGGGTCTTACAAGTTGGTATCAGAGCCCTGGTTTGAGGGAATCAAGTACGAGAAGGTGAGTACTTGAACTCAAACTTGTGTGCTCTTGAGATAAGAAATCCGTACAATCTAAGACTCGATCAAGATCCAAAGGTAAAGGCTAATGTAAGTATGTACTTATGTATACGTATAAAGAAACTGACCGTTTTGTATGTTCAAGGTAAGCATAAGTGTTGGAAGAGGATGATCCGTGAATGCAGTCTAGGATGAATACTAAGGCATGCAAAGAGGTAATAAGACAAGTAGGCAAATGAGCCCAGGTACGTAAATTTAATATGTGGGTGTAAGTAATGGTAAAATTATTAAGGGAAGGAGAATTTTAAAATGAAAGACAATGATTGTATAGTAATGAAGTATTGGAAGTGATACACGCGCCGAAACCTAAGTCTACGGACATAAGGTGACAATTACATGAAGGCACGAAACTACTATGTGGATTGTGTACCTGGCCAGTACACAAGAAACGTATGACGTTCATGAGATCATGATAATTGTTACAGGTATGTCCGGTAGAGTTGGGTAGCAGGCGGGCGTGTGGGTGAAATGGGAAGTAAGACTCTCGGGAAATTGAGAGTACTATGTAAGAATGAAAAACATGCCTGATAAGAATGAAGAATGTTGAATCCGTGATTAAGTGCGGATCAACGAGATATGAATAATATGTTTGAATCCGTAAGACGGATTTAGGGAATGAAAGGTATGAATGCAATGTTTGAATCCGTGAGACGGATTCAAGGATGAAAGGCATGGATGATATGTTTGAATCCGTGAGACGGATTCAAGGATGAAAGGCATGGATGATATGTTTGAATCCGTGAAACGGATTCAAGTATGAAAGGCATGGATGATATGTTTGAATCCGTGAGACGGATTCAAGGATGAAAGGCATGGATGATATGTTTGAATCCGTGAGACGGAATCAAGGATGAAAGGCATGGATGATATGTTTGAATCCGTGAGACGGATTCAAGGATGAAAGGCATGAATGTAATGTTTGAATCCGTAAGGCGGATTCAATGAATGAAAAAGCATGAATGATGCGTCTGAATCCGTGAGACGGATTCAAAAATATAAAAAGATGAAATTAATCCGCCTAAGAAGATGTCGACAGTTTGACCGTGACTGAGTCGAACGGGTCATAGAAATAAGTATAAAGTAAAAAGTGATAGTATAATAGACGAAGTTTTGTATAAGTTACGTGTTAGTAATTGACTCTTAGAAGTCAGAGTGATGACGGGCTGTGACCCGGACAATAACTTGAGTATGGGCGGAAATGGTAAGCTTAGTAAGAAATATTGAAACGATGTAATAAGGTCTTTGCAAGTAAGCATGAATGGAAGGAAGTACGAGCGTGTACTTCAGTTGGCAAAATGATTAATTGAATGAAAAGTTTGCATGTGAGAAATAGAATGTGCGGTACGTTATAGCAGGTACGTAGGAAATTGTAGAAGAGTTATAGGTATAGGTGGGTAATCACCTAGTGTAATGAATGTTTGAATGACATATGCTAACCGCCGATGTTGTTGATGATAATGTTAGAACTATCGATGTGATGAAACCAATCGTATTGGTGAAAGGACGTGCACGAGCGGAAGCTCATTACACGAAGAAATGAATCCTGGCCTGTACGGCTAGTACTCGAGGAGAAGATGATCGATCTGGGTTGCGGATCGTGGTTTGGGAAATGAAAAAGATGTTAGTAAAATGTTTAACTCATGATCGGAGAGATATGAACTATTTATACACGTGAATTAAGTAATGCATGAAGTGAAAGCAATAGTAATATGAAATGAACGAAATGATTTAAAGATAATATAAAGGTATGCAAGGTATACGTAACTATAGAAAATGTAGAATAAGGTTAATGTTAAAGTTAAGCATATATGAGTATGTATAGATATCAAATTCAAAGTAAGGTCGTTTAGTCGACGAAAACGATATGAATGTGCAAATAAACAGAAAGAATGTTAATAATGAAATGTTGGAATTATTTAAGTAAACAAAAGGATGTATTGCACATGATGAAGGAATATTTGAACGAGGAATAAACCACTAGCTATGAAGGTTGTTAGAAATTAGCGCTACTAGTGAAAGCGATACTAATAAGAACTCCGGAACGGGTTCTTGGAGCTAGAAGATTCTAATTAGGATGGGCTAGTGGTCGTATGGATGGACTGGAAGAAAAGATAATGAGTGTTCGATGAAAGTGAGAAAGGTTTCGGGGACGAAACCTCGTTTAAGGGTGGTAGACTTGTAACGCCCCAAAATTTGAATGTTAATATTTGTCGTATGTTCTTATGTGACACGTCATGAAATAAATAACTAGGCTATTTAACCTAGTTAAAGGTATGGTCAAAAGTATTAAATGATGAGGGTAGTGTCAGTTATGTTTTAAAGGTAAACCCGAGGGGCTAAAGTGGAACAAATGAAAGTTAAGTTATTAAATAACAACACACACAAACACACCTTCGTGTGTGTTCTAGATCGATCAGGAGACTCCCATGGAGTCTCAAACCCTAAACATGAAAGATCATCCAATTGGAAGGCTAAATGATGCTTAAATTCATAACCGAGCATGGATTAATGATCACTAACACGAGGGGATCATAAGGTATGTCTAAAATCTAAGATTGGTGATCATGGGTAAAGTGGGTTATGTTCCAATCCATGAGTTTAAGTGGAATTGAGCATTAGTATGTGTTATAATCATCATATAGAACATGGATTATGAATGATTTGTGCTAATTTGATGTTTAGATGATAAACCCATTAGTTATGGTGATGAAGATGACTAGACTCATCACCTATGTCCAATTCTTGTTGAAAGATTGATGTATTATGTAGGTATGATGAATTCTTGTTAGATGAATTAGGAGAAAAATGATGATGATATGATTGATGTTTATTTGGGAATGATCCATGATGGTTAGTAGTTGGTTTTGATGGGTTATGTAAGAGTTTAGAAGATTTATGCATGAATAAGTTGTACGTTATGCTTAAAAGGTAGTACGTACATCAAGTGAATGATAAAATGTATATAGTGTCGTCCGTATAGTAGATTATGATGTTACGGGTATATGTTGATAAGTCGATAGTTATGTATGGTTAATAGTTGACTTTTGAAAGTCAACTAAGTATAAGAAACATGAGTTGACTCGTTGTCGTAAATGTAGGTTGATGAGAAGTCGTATGGTACATGTAATAGCAATCCATGTTAAATGTAATGACATGATGAGTTACATGAGTTAAACGTATACGGACATGATTATATGAGTTATGTTTGTTAGAAATGATTAATGAAAGTTGAGTGTGAAATATGGGATTGATACGATTGTTATCATGTACAAATGAGTATGCTAATAATAGCGTGATTTCGATGACATGGAAGTATAGGAATCATGTCGAGACGGAATCAAGCACGGAAGGCTAACGGGTCAAGAAGTGGCGAGGAACGAATGTGAACACGGATGCATAAGGTAAGTGATTTCCGTAATCACTTCTTAGTTCAAGTAAGTAATAAAGTGTTGTAATTAATTAAACATGATGTTTGAGGTCAAATATGTGTTAAAGTCTTTCGTCGTAAATGATGGGATTAAAGTTGACCAAAATGCCCTTGATGGGTATTTTGGGGTAAACGATCTTAAAAGTAGTTTAGAAACAAGTTATTCGATTAGTGTAATGTTTTAGACAAGTATGGAAGTGGGGATGATGGTTTGGTTAGTCATAGACCAATTAATGCGCGAATACCCTTAACGGGTCAAAATAAGCATATGAACGATAATGTGTTAAGAGGATGCAAGACATCCAAGAATTTAGTAATTTATGACAGACGTCAATGATATTGTTAGGTTCATAAGAAGTTATGGTCAAACAAACAAGTTTTGTGGATGAATGCATGAACGGGTCGAATAAATCATAAATGAATAATAAGACGATAGCGTGTAAGTTAAGAATTTCCTTAATCCGGATGTGGGATTTCAAGTTCATATGATAGAATGTGAATTTACAAGCATGTAGGAAGAAACGGGAGGTTAAACGGGTAAACGGTTCAAAAGTTATGCGCGTTTTAGTGCGTACGGACGACGAAACGAAACTGCAGAAAAGTGTCATTTCTAGAGGTAGTCGCCGACGGGTTCAAGGTAGTCGCCGACGGGCTCTAGAAAGTTAGTTTTTTTGCTGACGGGTTATTTACCTGTCTACGGGGTTTTGGCTACGGGAAAAACCACGGGTCGTCGCCGACGGGCCCTAGGGCCGTCGCCGACGCCCTCCCCAAGTCCAAAAACATGAAAATTGTTATTTAAGTTGATTCATGTATCGTAGGCTTCGGTTTGTTATCCGTGGACTACGACGGGCTTCCTAAACATGATTTTGATCGATCCTTAGATGTTTATGGGCTATAAATCAAAGTCTAAGTCCCATGTAATCAACGCATGAGTATATAAGAAGTATGCAAGATCTTGTACGCGTATGTAGATGTGTATGTATGTATGTATAAAGATATGTATGAGTGTATACATGTATGTAAAGATGTAGGAAAGGTATGTACGTATGTAGATGTGTATGTATGTATGTATGAATAAAGACATGCATGAGTGTATGCACGTATGTAAAGTTGTAGGAAAGGTATGTACGTATGTAGATGTGTAAGTATGTATGTATGTAAGTACGTATGTATGCATGATTTAGACACGTTGAGTGTTAACGTTATTAATGGTGTACCTTGAGAATGAAAAGTAATGCAGGTACGTTATTGAAGCCTCACCAGGAAATGGATAAGCAAATGAAATGCTTAAAGTTTGAAAAGGACGAAATGTGAAGTGTACGTGAAAGAATCTTGTTTATATAATGTGGGCTAATGTTAGGAATGTACGTGGTGAGTGCAGGTTGTACGGATCACGGGCGATTATCACAAGGAATAGAGATCGAAGACCGAGTCACAAGATAGATTGTACGGGAATAATCGAGTATGTACTTTAGTAAACGGGAGTTATGCTTTTGTTTTGTAAAAGAGATATTTTTAAAATAAACCTTCAAGTAAGTCAAGATGTTTGTAATGAAAGAAATTTTATGACACGAATTTCCGCTGTGACTTTTGTCAAATACGATTTAGGGTCTTACAAGTTGGTATCAGAGCCCTGGTTTGAGGGAATCAATTACGAGAAGGTGAGTACTTGAACTCAAACTTGTGTGCTCTTGAGATAAGAAATCCGTACAATCTAAGACTCGATCAAGATCCAAAGGTAAAGGCTAATGTAAGTATGTACTTATGTATACGTATAAAGAAACTGACGGTTTTGTATGTTCAAGGTAAGCATAAGTGTTGGAAGAGGATGATCCGTGAATGCAGTCTAGGATGAATACTAAGGCATGCAAAGAGGTAATAAGACAAGTAGGCA
The DNA here is from genome assembly GCA_030545235.1 of Helianthus tuberosus. Classification (NCBI taxonomy): domain Eukaryota; kingdom Viridiplantae; phylum Streptophyta; class Magnoliopsida; order Asterales; family Asteraceae; genus Helianthus; species Helianthus tuberosus. Next base: position 48,863 of record JARYGA010051238.1, read on the forward strand.
AATGAGCCCAGGTACGTAAATTTAATATGTGGGTGTAAGTAATGGTAAAATTATTAAGGGAAGGAGAATTTTAAAATGAAAGACAATGATTGTATAGTAATGAAGTATTGGAAGTGATACACGCGCCGAAACCTAAGTCTACGGACATAAGGTGACAATTACATGAAGGCACGAAACTACTATGTGGATTGTGTACCTGGCCAGTACACAAGAAACGTATGACGTTCATGAGATCATGATAATTGTTACAGGTATGTCCGGTAGAGTTGGGTAGCAGGCGGGCGTGTGGGTGAAATGGGAAGTAAGACTCTCGGGAAATTGAGAGTACTATGTAAGAATGAAAAACATGCCTGATAAGAATGAAGAATGTTGAATCCGTGATTAAGTGCGGATCAACGAGATATGAATAATATGTTTGAATCCGTAAGACGGATTTAGGGAATGAAAGGTATGAATGCAATGTTTGAATCCGTGAGACGGATTCAAGGATGAAAGGCATGGATGATATGTTTGAATCCGTGAGACGGATTCAAGGATGAAAGGCATGGATGATATGTTTGAATCCGTGAAACGGATTCAAGTATGAAAGGCATGGATGATATGTTTGAATCCGTGAGACGGATTCAAGGATGAAAGGCATGGATGATATGTTTGAATCCGTGAGACGGAATCAAGGATGAAAGGCATGGATGATATGTTTGAATCCGTGAGACGGATTCAAGGATGAAAGGCATGAATGTAATGTTTGAATCCGTAAGGCGGATTCAATGAATGAAAAAGCATGAATGATGCGTCTGAATCCGTGAGACGGATTCAAAAATATAAAAAGATGAAATTAATCCGCCTAAGAAGATGTCGACAGTTTGACCGTGACTGAGTCGAACGGGTCATAGAAATAAGTATAAAGTAAAAAGTGATAGTATAATAGACGAAGTTTTGTATAAGTTACGTGTTAGTAATTGACTCTTAGAAGTCAGAGTGATGACGGGCTGTGACCCGGACAATAACTTGAGTATGGGCGGAAATGGTAAGCTTAGTAAGAAATATTGAAACGATGTAATAAGGTCTTTGCAAGTAAGCATGAATGGAAGGAAGTACGAGCGTGTACTTCAGTTGGCGAAATGATTAATTGAATGAAAAGTTTGCATGTGAGAAATAGAATGTGCGGTACGTTATAGCAGGTACGTAGGAAATTGTAGAAGAGTTATAGGTATAGGTGGGTAATCACCTAGTGTAATGAATGTTTGAATGACATATGCTAACCGCCGATGTTGTTGATGATAATGTTAGAACTATCGATGTGATGAAACCAATCGTATTGGTGAAAGGACGTGCACGAGCGGAAGCTCATTACACGAAGAAATGAATCCTGGCCTGTACGGCTAGTACTCGAGGAGAAGATGATCGATCTGGGTTGCGGATCGTGGTTTGGGAAATGAAAAAGATGTTAGTAAAATGTTTAACTCATGATCGGAGAGATATGAACTATTTATACACGTGAATTAAGTAATGCATGAAGTGAAAGCAATAGTAATATGAAATGAACGAAATGATTTAAAGATAATATAAAGGTATGCAAGGTATACGTAACTATAGAAAATGTAGAATAAGGTTAATGTTAAAGTTAAGCATATATGAGTATGTATAGATATCAAATTCAAAGTAAGGTCGTTTAGTCGACGAAAACGATATGAATGTGCAAATAAACAGAAAGAATGTTAATAATGAAATGTTGGAATTATTTAAGTAAACAAAAGGATGTATTGCACATGATGAAGGAATATTTGAACGAGGAATAAACCACTAGCTATGAAGGTTGTTAGAAATTAGCGCTACTAGTGAAAGCGATACTAATAAGAACTCCGGAACGGGTTCTTGGAGCTAGAAGATTCTAATTAGGATGGGCTAGTGGTCGTATGGATGGACTGGAAGAAAAGATAATGAGTGTTCGATGAAAGTGAGAAAGGTTTCGGGGACGAAACCTCGTTTAAGGGTGGTAGACTTGTAACGCCCCAAAATCTGAATGTTAATATTTGTCGTATGTTCTTATGTGACACGTCATGAAATAAATAACTAGGCTATTTAACCTAGTTAAAGGTATGGTCAAAAGTATTAAATGATGAGGGTAGTGTCAGTTATGTTTTAAAGGTAAACCCGAGGGGCTAAAGTGGAACAAATGAAAGTTAAGTTATTAAATAACAACACACACAAACACACCTTCGTGTGTGTTCTAGATCGATCAGGAGACTCCCATGGAGTCTCAAACCCTAAACATGAAAGATCATCCAATTGGAAGGCTAAATGATGCTTAAATTCATAACCGAGCATGGATTAATGATCACTAACACGAGGGGATCATAAGGTATGTCTAAAATCTAAGATTGGTGATCATGGGTAAAGTGGGTTATGTTCCAATCCATGAGTTTAAGTGGAATTGAGCATTAGTATGTGTTATAATCATCATATAGAACATGGATTATGAATGATTTGTGCTAATTTGATGTTTAGATGATAAACCCATTAGTTATGGTGATGAAGATGACTAGACTCATCACCTATGTCCAATTCTTGTTGAAAGATTGATGTATTATGTAGGTATGATGAATTCTTGTTAGATGAATTAGGAGAAAAATGATGATGATATGATTGATGTTTATTTGGGAATGATCCATGATGGTTAGTAGTTGGTTTTGATGGGTTATGTAAGAGTTTAGAAGATTTATGCATGAATAAGTTGTACGTTATGCTTAAAAGGTAGTACGTACATCAAGTGAATGATAAAATGTATATAGTGTCGTCCGTATAGTAGATTATGATGTTACGGGTATATGTTGATAAGTCGATAGTTATGTATGGTTAATAGTTGACTTTTGAAAGTCAACTAAGTATAAGAAACATGAGTTGACTCGTTGTCGTAAATGTAGGTTGATGAGAAGTCGTATGGTACATGTAATAGCAATCCATGTTAAATGTAATGACATGATGAGTTACATGAGTTAAACGTATACGGACATGATTATATGAGTTATGTTTGTTAGAAATGATTAATGAAAGTTGAGTGTGAAATATGGGATTGATACGATTGTTATCATGTACAAATGAGTATGCTAATAATAGCGTGATTTCGATGACATGGAAGTATAGGAATCATGTCGAGACGGAATCAAGCACGGAAGGCTAACGGGTCAAGAAGTGGCGAGGAACGAATGTGAACACGGATGCATAAGGTAAGTGATTTCCGTAATCACTTCTTAGTTCAAGTAAGTAATAAAGTGTTGTAATTAATTAAACATGATGTTTGAGGTCAAATATGTGTTAAAGTCTTTCGTCGTAAATGATGGGATTAAAGTTGACCAAAATGCCCTTGATGGGTATTTTGGGGTAAACGATCTTAAAAGTAGTTTAGAAACAAGTTATTCGATTAGTGTAATGTTTTAGACAAGTATGGAAGTGGGGATGATGGTTTGGTTAGTCATAGACCAATTAATGCGCGAATACCCTTAACGGGTCAAAATAAGCATATGAACGATAATGTGTTAAGAGGATGCAAGACATCCAAGAATTTAGTAATTTATGACAGACGTCAATGATATTGTTAGGTTCATAAGAAGTTATGGTCAAACAAACAAGTTTTGTGGATGAATGCATGAACGGGTCGAATAAATCATAAATGAATAATAAGACGATAGCGTGTAAGTTAAGAATTTCCTTAATCCGGATGTGGGATTTCAAGTTCATATGATAGAATGTGAATTTACAAGCATGTAGGAAGAAACGGGAGGTTAAACGGGTAAACGGTTCAAAAGTTATGCGCGTTTTAGTGCGTACGGACGACGAAACGAAACTGCAGAAAAGTGTCATTTCTAGAGGTAGTCGCCGACGGGTTCAAGGTAGTCGCCGACGGGCTCTAGAAAGTTAGTTTTTTTGCTGACGGGTTATTTACCTGTCTACGGGGTTTTGGCTACGGGAAAAACCACGGGTCGTCGCCGACGGGCCCTAGGGCCGTCGCCGACGCCCTCCCCAAGTCCAAAAACATGAAAATTGTTATTTAAGTTGATTCATGTATCGTAGGCTTCGGTTTGTTATCCGTGGACTACGACGGGCTTCCTAAACATGATTTTGATCGATCCTTAGATGTTTATGGGCTATAAATCAAAGTCTAAGTCCCATGTAATCAACGCATGAGTATGTAAGAAGTATGCAAGATCTTGTACGCGTATGTAGATGTGTATGTATGTATGTATGTATAAAGATATGTATGAGTGTATACATGTATGTAAAGATGTAGGAAAGGTATGTACGTATGTAGATGTGTATGTATGTATGTATGAATAAAGACATGCATGAGTGTATGCACGTATGTAAAGTTGTAGGAAAGGTATGTACGTATGTAGATGTGTAAGTATGTATGTATGTAAGTACGTATGTATGCATGATTTAGACACGTTGAGTGTTAACGTTATTAATGGTGTACCTTGAGAATGAAAAGTAATGCAGGTACGTTATTGAAGCCTCACCAGGAAATGGATAAGCAAATGAAATGCTTAAAGTTTGAAAAGGACGAAATGTGAAGTGTACGTGAAAGAATCTTGTTTATATAATGTGGGCTAATGTTAGGAATGTACGTGGTGAGTGCAGGTTGTACGGATCACGGGCGATTATCACAAGGAATAGAGATCGAAGACCGAGTCACAAGATAGATTGTACGGGAATAATCGAGTATGTACTTTAGTAAACGGGAGTTATGCTTTTGTTTTGTAAAAGAGATATTTTTAAAATAAACCTTCAAGTAAGTCAAGATGTTTGTAATGAAAGAAATTTTATGACACGAATTTCCGCTGTGACTTTTGTCAAATACGATTTAGGGTCTTACAAGTTGGTATCAGAGCCCTGGTTTGAGGGAATCAAGTACGAGAAGGTGAGTACTTGAACTCAAACTTGTGTGCTCTTGAGATAAGAAATCCGTACAATCTAAGACTCGATCAAGATCCAAAGGTAAAGGCTAATGTAAGTATGTACTTATGTATACGTATAAAGAAACTGACGGTTTTGTATGTTCAAGGTAAGCATAAGTGTTGGAAGAGGATGATCCGTGAATGCAGTCTAGGATGAATACTAAGGCATGCAAAGAGGTAATAAGACAAGTAGGCAAATGAGCCCAGGTACGTAAATTTAATATGTGGGTGTAAGTAATGGTAAAATTATTAAGGGAAGGAGAATTTTAAAATGAAAGACAATGATTGTATAGTAATGAAGTATTGGAAGTGATACACGCGCCGAAACCTAAGTCTACGGACATAAGGTGACAATTACATGAAGGCACGAAACTACTATGTGGATTGTGTACCTGGCCAGTACACAAGAAACGTATGACGTTCATGAGATCATGATAATTGTTACAGGTATGTCCGGTAGAGTTGGGTAGCAGGCGGGCGTGTGGGTGAAATGGGAAGTAAGACTCTCGGGAAATTGAGAGTACTATGTAAGAATGAAAAACATGCCTGATAAGAATGAAGAATGTTGAATCCGTGATTAAGTGCGGATCAACGAGATATGAATAATATGTTTGAATCCGTAAGACGGATTTAGGGAATGAAAGGTATGAATGCAATGTTTGAATCCGTGAGACGGATTCAAGGATGAAAGGCATGGATGATATGTTTGAATCCGTGAGACGGATTCAAGGATGAAAGGCATGGATGATATGTTTGAATCCGTGAAACGGATTCAAGTATGAAAGGCATGGATGATATGTTTGAATCCGTGAGACGGATTCAAGGATGAAAGGCATGGATGATATGTTTGAATCCGTGAGACGGAATCAAGGATGAAAGGCATGGATGATATGTTTGAATCCGTGAGACGGATTCAAGGATGAAAGGCATGAATGTAATGTTTGAATCCGTAAGGCGGATTCAATGAATGAAAAAGCATGAATGATGCGTCTGAATCCGTGAGACGGATTCCAAAATATAAAAAGATGAAATTAATCCGCCTAAGAAGATGTCGACAGTTTGACCGTGACTGAGTCGAACGGGTCATAGAAATAAGTATAAAGTAAAAAGTGATAGTATAATAGACGAAGTTTTGTATAAGTTACGTGTTAGTAATTGACTCTTAGAAGTCAGAGTGATGACGGGCTGTGACCCGGACAATAACTTGAGTATGGGCGGAAATGGTAAGCTTAGTAAGAAATATTGAAACGATGTAATAAGGTCTTTGCAAGTAAGCATGAATGGAAGGAAGTACGAGCGTGTACTTCAGTTGGCGAAATGATTAATTGAATGAAAAGTTTGCATGTGAGAAATAGAATGTGCGGTACGTTATAGCAGGTACGTAGGAAATTGTAGAAGAGTTATAGGTATAGGTGGGTAATCACCTAGTGTAATGAATGTTTGAATGACATATGCTAACCGCCGATGTTGTTGATGATAATGTTAGAACTATCGATGTGATGAAACCAATCGTATTGGTGAAAGGACGTGCACGAGCGGAAGCTCATTACACGAAGAAATGAATCCTGGCCTGTACGGCTAGTACTCGAGGAGAAGATGATCGATCTGGGTTGCGGATCGTGGTTTGGGAAATGAAAAAGATGTTAGTAAAATGTTTAACTCATGATCGGAGAGATATGAACTATTTATACACGTGAATTAAGTAATGCATGAAGTGAAAGCAATAGTAATATGAAATGAACGAAATGATTTAAAGATAATATAAAGGTATGCAAGGTATACGTAACTATAGAAAATGTAGAATAAGGTTAATGTTAAAGTTAAGCATATATGAGTATGTATAGATATCAAATTCAAAGTAAGGTCGTTTAGTCGACGAAAACGATATGAATGTGCAAATAAACAGAAAGAATGTTAATAATGAAATGTTGGAATTATTTAAGTAAACAAAAGGATGTATTGCACATGATGAAGGAATATTTGAACGAGGAATAAACCACTAGCTATGAAGGTTGTTAGAAATTAGCGCTACTAGTGAAAGCGATACTAATAAGAACTCCGGAACGGGTTCTTGGAGCTAGAAGATTCTAATTAGGATGGGCTAGTGGTCGTATGGATGGACTGGAAGAAAAGATAATGAGTGTTCGATGAAAGTGAGAAAGGTTTCGGGGACGAAACCTCGTTTAAGGGTGGTAGACTTGTAACGCCCCAAAATCTGAATGTTAATATTTGTCGTATGTTCTTATGTGACACGTCATGAAATAAATAACTAGGCTATTTAACCTAGTTAAAGGTATGGTCAAAAGTATTAAATGATGAGGGTAGTGTCAGTTATGTTTTAAAGGTAAACCCGAGGGGCTAAAGTGGAACAAATGAAAGTTAAGTTATTAAATAACAACACACACAAACACACCTTCGTGTGTGTTCTAGATCGATCAGGAGACTCCCATGGAGTCTCAAACCCTAAACATGAAAGATCATCCAATTGGAAGGCTAAATGATGCTTAAATTCATAACCGAGCATGGATTAATGATCACTAACACGAGGGGATCATAAGGTATGTCTAAAATCTAAGATTGGTGATCATGGGTAAAGTGGGTTATGTTCCAATCCATGAGTTTAAGTGGAATTGAGCATTAGTATGTGTTATAATCATCATATAGAACATGGATTATGAATGATTTGTGCTAATTTGATGTTTAGATGATAAACCCATTAGTTATGGTGATGAAGATGACTAGACTCATCACCTATGTCCAATTCTTGTTGAAAGATTGATGTATTATGTAGGTATGATGAATTCTTGTTAGATGAATTAGGAGAAAAATGATGATGATATGATTGATGTTTATTTGGGAATGATCCATGATGGTTAGTAGTTGGTTTTGATGGGTTATGTAAGAGTTTAGAAGATTTATGCATGAATAAGTTGTACGTTATGCTTAAAAGGTAGTACGTACATCAAGTGAATGATAAAATGTATATAGTGTCGTCCGTATAGTAGATTATGATGTTACGGGTATATGTTGATAAGTCGATAGTTATGTATGGTTAATAGTTGACTTTTGAAAGTCAACTAAGTATAAGAAACATGAGTTGACTCGTTGTCGTAAATGTAGGTTGATGAGAAGTCGTATGGTACATGTAATAGCAATCCATGTTAAATGTAATGACATGATGAGTTACATGAGTTAAACGTATACGGACATGATTATATGAGTTATGTTTGTTAGAAATGATTAATGAAAGTTGAGTGTGAAATATGGGATTGATACGATTGTTATCATGTACAAATGAGTATGCTAATAATAGCGTGATTTCGATGACATGGAAGTATAGGAATCATGTCGAGACGGAATCAAGCACGGAAGGCTAACGGGTCAAGAAGTGGCGAGGAACGAATGTGAACACGGATGCATAAGGTAAGTGATTTCCGTAATCACTTCTTAGTTCAAGTAAGTAATAAAGTGTTGTAATTAATTAAACATGATGTTTGAGGTCAAATATGTGTTAAAGTCTTTCGTCGTAAATGATGGGATTAAAGTTGACCAAAATGCCCTTGATGGGTATTTTGGGGTAAACGATCTTAAAAGTAGTTTAGAAACAAGTTATTCGATTAGTGTAATGTTTTAGACAAGTATGGAAGTGGGGATGATGGTTTGGTTAGTCATAGACCAATTAATGCGCGAATACCCTTAACGGGTCAAAATAAGCATATGAACGATAATGTGTTAAGAGGATGCAAGACATCCAAGAATTTAGTAATTTATGACAGACGTCAATGATATTGTTAGGTTCATAAGAAGTTATGGTCAAACAAACAAGTTTTGTGGATGAATGCATGAACGGGTCGAATAAATCATAAATGAATAATAAGACGATAGCGTGTAAGTTAAGAATTTCCTTAATCCGGATGTGGGATTTCAAGTTCATATGATAGAATGTGAATTTACAAGCATGTAGGAAGAAACGGGAGGTTAAACGGGTAAACGGTTCAAAAGTTATGCGCGTTTTAGTGCGTACGGACGACGAAACGAAACTGCAGAAAAGTGTCATTTCTAGAGGTAGTCGCCGACGGGTTCAAGGTAGTCGCCGACGGGCTCTAGAAAGTTAGTTTTTTTGCTGACGGGTTATTTACCTGTCTACGGGGTTTTGGCTACGGGAAAAACCACGGGTCGTCGCCGACGGGCCCTAGGGCCGTCGCCGACGCCCTCCCCAAGTCCAAAAACATGAAAATTGTTATTTAAGTTGATTCATGTATCGTAGGCTTCGGTTTGTTATCCGTGGACTACGACGGGCTTCCTAAACATGATTTTGATCGATCCTTAGATGTTTATGGGCTATAAATCAAAGTCTAAGTCCCATGTAATCAACGCATGAGTATGTAAGAAGTATGCAAGATCTTGTACGCGTATGTAGATGTGTATGTATGTATGTATGTATAAAGATATGTATGAGTGTATACATGTATGTAAAGATGTAGGAAAGGTATGTACGTATGTAGATGTGTATGTATGTATGTATGAATAAAGACATGCATGAGTGTATGCACGTATGTAAAGTTGTAGGAAAGGTATGTACGTATGTAGATGTGTAAGTATGTATGTATGTAAGTACGTATGTATGCATGATTTAGACACGTTGAGTGTTAACGTTATTAATGGTGTACCTTGAGAATGAAAAGTAATGCAGGTACGTTATTGAAGCCTCACCAGGAAATGGATAAGCAAATGAAATGCTTAAAGTTTGAAAAGGACGAAATGTGAAGTGTACGTGAAAGAATCTTGTTTATATAATGTGGGCTAATGTTAGGAATGTACGTGGTGAGTGCAGGTTGTACGGATCACGGGCGATTATCACAAGGAATAGAGATCGAAGACCGAGTCACAAGATAGATTGTACGGGAATAATCGAGTATGTACTTTAGTAAACGGGAGTTATGCTTTTGTTTTGTAAAAGAGATATTTTTAAAATAAACCTTCAAGTAAGTCAAGATGTTTGTAATGAAAGAAATTTTATGACACGAATTTCCGCTGTGACTTTTGTCAAATACGATTTAGGGTCTTACAAGTTGGTATCAGAGCCCTGGTTTGAGGGAATCAAGTACGAGAAGGTGAGTACTTGAACTCAAACTTGTGTGCTCTTGAGATAAGAAATCCGTACAATCTAAGACTCGATCAAGATCCAAAGGTAAAGGCTAATGTAAGTATGTACTTATGTATACGTATAAAGAAACTGACGGTTTTGTATGTTCAAGGTAAGCATAAGTGTTGGAAGAGGATGATCCGTGAATGCAGTCTAGGATGAATACTAAGGCATGCAAAGAGGTAATAAGACAAGTAGGCAAATGAGCCCAGGTACGTAAATTTAATATGTGGGTGTAAGTAATGGTAAAATTATTAAGGGAAGGAGAATTTTAAAATGAAAGACAATGATTGTATAGTAATGAAGTATTGGAAGTGATACACGCGCCGAAACCTAAGTCTACGGACATAAGGTGACAATTACATGAAGGCACGAAACTACTATGTGGATTGTGTACCTGGCCAGTACACAAGAAACGTATGACGTTCATGAGATCATGATAATTGTTACAGGTATGTCCGGTAGAGTTGGGTAGCAGGCGGGCGTGTGGGTGAAATGGGAAGTAAGACTCTCGGGAAATTGAGAGTACTATGTAAGAATGAAAAACATGCCTGATAAGAATGAAGAATGTTGAATCCGTGATTAAGTGCGGATCAACGAGATATGAATAATATGTTTGAATCCGTAAGACGGATTTAGGGAATGAAAGGTATGAATGCAATGTTTGAATCCGTGAGACGGATTCAAGGATGAAAGGCATGGATGATATGTTTGAATCCGTGAGACGGATTCAAGGATGAAAGGCATGGATGATATGTTTGAATCCGTGAAACGGATTCAAGTATGAAAGGCATGGATGATATGTTTGAATCCGTGAGACGGATTCAAGGATGAAAGGCATGGATGATATGTTTGAATCCGTGAGACGGAATCAAGGATGAAAGGCATGGATGATATGTTTGAATCCGTGAGACGGATTCAAGGATGAAAGGCATGAATGTAATGTTTGAATCCGTAAGGCGGATTCAATGAATGAAAAAGCATGAATGATGCGTCTGAATCCGTGAGACGGATTCAAAAATATAAAAAGATGAAATTAATCCGCCTAAGAAGATGTCGACAGTTTGACCGTGATTGAGTCGAACGGGTCATAGAAATAAGTATAAAGTAAAAAGTGATAGTATAATAGACGAAGTTTTGTATAAGTTACGTGTTAGTAATTGACTCTTAGAAGTCAGAGTGATGACGGGCTGTGACCCGGACAATAACTTGAGTATGGGCGGAAATGGTAAGCTTAGTAAGAAATATTGAAACGATGTAATAAGGTCTTTGCAAGTAAGCATGAATGGAAGGAAGTACGAGCGTGTACTTCAGTTGGCGAAATGATTAATTGAATGAAAAGTTTGCATGTGAGAAATAGAATGTGCGGTACGTTATAGCAGGTACGTAGGAAATTGTAGAAGAGTTATAGGTATAGGTGGGTAATCACCTAGTGTAATGAATGTTTGAATGACATATGCTAACCGCCGATGTTGTTGATGATAATGTTAGAACTATCGATGTGATGAAACCAATCGTATTGGTGAAAGGACGTGCACGAGCGGAAGCTCATTACACGAAGAAATGAATCCTGGCCTGTACGGCTAGTACTCGAGGAGAAGATGATCGATCTGGGTTGCGGATCGTGGTTTGGGAAATGAAAAAGATGTTAGTAAAATGTTTAACTCATGATCGGAGAGATATGAACTATTTATACACGTGAATTAAGTAATGCATGAAGTGAAAGCAATAGTAATATGAAATGAACGAAATGATTTAAAGATAATATAAAGGTATGCAAGGTATACGTAACTATAGAAAATGTAGAATAAGGTTAATGTTAAAGTTAAGCAAAGTAAGGTCGTTTAGTCGACGAAAACGATATGAATGTGCAAATAAACAGAAAGAATGTTAATAATGAAATGTTGGAATTATTTAAGTAAACAAAAGGATGTATTGCACATGATGAAGGAATATTTGAACGAGGAATAAACCACTAGCTATGAAGGTTGTTAGAAATTAGCGCTACTAGTGAAAGCGATACTAATAAGAACTCCGGAACGGGTTCTTGGAGCTAGAAGATTCTAATTAGGATGGGCTAGTGGTCGTATGGATGGACTGGAAGAAAAGATAATGAGTGTTCGATGAAAGTGAGAAAGGTTTCGGGGACGAAACCTCGTTTAAGGGTGGTAGACTTGTAACGCCCCAAAATCTGAATGTTAATATTTGTCGTATGTTCTTATGTGACACGTCATGAAATAAATAACTAGGCTATTTAACCTAGTTAAAGGTATGGTCAAAAGTATTAAATGATGAGGGTAGTGTCAGTTATGTTTTAAAGGTAAACCCGAGGGGCTAAAGTGGAACAAATGAAAGTTAAGTTATTAAATAACAACACACACAAACACACCTTCGTGTGTGTTCTAGATCGATCAGGAGACTCCCATGGAGTCTCAAACCCTAAACATGAAAGATCATCCAATTGGAAGGCTAAATGATGCTTAAATTCATAACCGAGCATGGATTAATGATCACTAACACGAGGGGATCATAAGGTATGTCTAAAATCTAAGATTGGTGATCATGGGTAAAGTGGGTTATGTTCCAATCCATGAGTTTAAGTGGAATTGAGCATTAGTATGTGTTATAATCATCATATAGAACATGGATTATGAATGATTTGTGCTAATTTGATGTTTAGATGATAAACCCATTAGTTATGGTGATGAAGATGACTAGACTCATCACCTATGTCCAATTCTTGTTGAAAGATTGATGTATTATGTAGGTATGATGAATTCTTGTTAGATGAATTAGGAGAAAAATGATGATGATATGATTGATGTTTATTTGGGAATGATCCATGATGGTTAGTAGTTGGTTTTGATGGGTTATGTAAGAGTTTAGAAGATTTATGCATGAATAAGTTGTACGTTATGCTTAAAAGGTAGTACGTACATCAAGTGAATGATAAAATGTATATAGTGTCGTCCGTATAGTAGATTATGATGTTACGGGTATATGTTGATAAGTCGATAGTTATGTATGGTTAATAGTTGACTTTTGAAAGTCAACTAAGTATAAGAAACATGAGTTGACTCGTTGTCGTAAATGTAGGTTGATGAGAAGTCGTATGGTACATGTAATAGCAATCCATGTTAAATGTAATGACATGATGAGTTACATGAGTTAAACGTATACGGACATGATTATATGAGTTATGTTTGTTAGAAATGATTAATGAAAGTTGAGTGTGAAATATGGGATTGATACGATTGTTATCATGTACAAATGAGTATGCTAATAATAGCGTGATTTCGATGACATGGAAGTATAGGAATCATGTCGAGACGGAATCAAGCACGGAAGGCTAACGGGTCAAGAAGTGGCGAGGAACGAATGTGAACACGGATGCATAAGGTAAGTGATTTCCGTAATCACTTCTTAGTTCAAGTAAGTAATAAAGTGTTGTAATTAATTAAACATGATGTTTGAGGTCAAATATGTGTTAAAGTCTTTCGTCGTAAATGATGGGATTAAAGTTGACCAAAATGCCCTTGATGGGTATTTTGGGGTAAACGATCTTAAAAGTAGTTTAGAAACAAGTTATTCGATTAGTGTAATGTTTTAGACAAGTATGGAAGTGGGGATGATGGTTTGGTTAGTCATAGACCAATTAATGCGCGAATACCCTTAACGGGTCAAAATAAGCATATGAACGATAATGTGTTAAGAGGATGCAAGACATCCAAGAATTTAGTAATTTATGACAGACGTCAATGATATTGTTAGGTTCATAAGAAGTTATGGTCAAACAAACAAGTTTTGTGGATGAATGCATGAACGGGTCGAATAAATCATAAATGAATAATAAGACGATAGCGTGTAAGTTAAGAATTTCCTTAATCCGGATGTGGGATTTCAAGTTCATATGATAGAATGTGAATTTACAAGCATGTAGGAAGAAACGGGAGGTTAAACGGGTAAACGGTTCAAAAGTTATGCGCGTTTTAGTGCGTACGGACGACGAAACGAAACTGCAGAAAAGTGTCATTTCTAGAGGTAGTCGCCGACGGGTTCAAGGTAGTCGCCGACGGGCTCTAGAAAGTTAGTTTTTTTGCTGACGGGTTATTTACCTGTCTACGGGGTTTTGGCTACGGGAAAAACCACGGGTCGTCGCCGACGGGCCCTAGGGCCGTCGCCGACGCCCTCCCCAAGTCCAAAAACATGAAAATTGTTATTTAAGTTGATTCATGTATCGTAGGCTTCGGTTTGTTATCCGTGGACTACGACGGGCTTCCTAAACATGATTTTGATCGATCCTTAGATGTTTATGGGCTATAAATCAAAGTCTAAGTCCCATGTAATCAACGCATGAGTATATAAGAAGTATGCAAGATCTTGTACGCGTATGTAGATGTGTATGTATGTATGTATAAAGATATGTATGAGTGTATACATGTATGTAAAGATGTAGGAAAGGTATGTACGTATGTAGATGTGTATGTATGTATGTATGAATAAAGACATGCATGAGTGTATGCACGTATGTAAAGTTGTAGGAAAGGTATGTACGTATGTAGATGTGTAAGTATGTATGTATGTAAGTACGTATGTATGCATGATTTAGACACGTTGAGTGTTAACGTTATTAATGGTGTACCTTGAGAATGAAAAGTAATGCAGGTACGTTATTGAAGCCTCACCAGGAAATGGATAAGCAAATGAAATGCTTAAAGTTTGAAAAGGACGAAATGTGAAGTGTACGTGAAAGAATCTTGTTTATATAATGTGGGCTAATGTTAGGAATGTACGTGGTGAGTGCAGGTTGTACGGATCACGGGCGATTATCACAAGGAATAGAGATCGAAGACCGAGTCACAAGATAGATTGTACGGGAATAATCGAGTATGTACTTTAGTAAACGGGAGTTATGCTTTTGTTTTGTAAAAGAGATATTTTTAAAATAAACCTTCAAGTAAGTCAAGATGTTTGTAATGAAAGAAATTTTATGACACGAATTTCCGCTGTGACTTTTGTCAAATACGATTTAGGGTCTTACAAAGCTTCCCCAACAAATGGCATTAATGATAGGCAAGACAAAGATCATGCACCTATCACTCAGAAAGGAAAACAATGTGGTGGTAACAAATGTCTCGGAATCAGAGACAACTGTCCAAGTCGATTCACCGGCTCAACATGTCACGTCCTCAACCTTGCCTCCAGCAACGCCGAATCTGAAGGCCAACAAGTTCAAACGTCCGCATGCTGAGTCAGGAGGTAAGTTACATTATATATAATACTTAGTCACATAACAATGAAATAAAACCTCCACTACTAATGTAATCTTGCTATTACTTATTACTCACAGAATCAACTCAGTGCACCAAAAAAATGCACGAGGACTGATTTACCAACAACAAGCATTTTGATCAGCTGCACATAACGAAGACTAGGCAGCCAGAAGCATAACCAAGTCATTGCCTTAATGAAGCTTACAAAGATACACAACTTTTGTACAACTTATCCACATAACACACTAGGTGTTAGTATGCTAAGTTGTAGACAACTCTAAACTGTTTTGTAACACACTAGGTGTTAGTATGTTAAGTTGTAGATAACTCTAAACTGTTTTGTACATCTTTGATATGTAGGCTAGGCAATGTAACTAATGCTATGATATATATGATATGTTAGTTTAGTAACCAGGTGTGGACCTTATCCATCCATGTGCATTCGCCAAGCTATTCTTCACATTTTCATGTTTACACAAGTTTCTACGCCGTGTTTTTACGCCGCCGCAACGCGCGGCGGGTAACAAACCTAGTTTTTGTTTAAATTGCAAAGAAAAAAAAATAGTTATGTTTTTATAACATTAAAACATATAGATAATTAATTGCTCAAACCCGAGGAACATAATTTATTTGATTTGTCTTCTAACTTTATGAAGTTTTTTTTTTCACATGACCATAGTGAACAAAAGTCAAAAAAAAAAAAAAAACAAAACAAAATTAAGGGGCTGTTTGTTTAGTTTTAATGAGAATTTTAATGGTTCAGACCCCTTATTTGTTCAATACTTAATGGTTCAGATTGTTTGTTTCGTGAGCAAATGTCTGAATGATTCAGACATTTACCTCTGAATGATTAAACATTATACTGAGTCTGAATGATTAAGACATTTTATCTGAATTGGATAGACATCTGCTTCTGAACGGTTAATCATTATACTGACTTTTAATGGTTCAGACTTCTTACTGGTTCAGTACTAAATGATTCAAAACTCTTATTGGTTCAGCACTTACCCATTCAGAAGTTGGCAAAGAACCCCTAAGAAAACAAAATTCTGAAAGTTATTAATGTTTTATCTAAGATTAACTCAAAACCACATTCCCATTGGTAAAATAATAATAATAATAATAATAATAATAATAATAATAATAATAATAATAATAATAATAATGTATCAGACATTTTGTATATTGACACACATAGGCCTGTAAATGAACCGAACGAACACAAACATAGGCATGTTCGTGTTCGTTCATTTAACTTTAACACGAACACGAACATATAATCGAAAACATTTTTCTGTTCGTGTTCGTTCATTAAGAAATCGGGCATGTTCGTGTTCGTTTATGTTCGTTCGTTTAAAGCCTAAACGAACAGTTCACGAACATAAACGAACATAAAAAAATTCACTGAACATATTTGAATAAACATAAATTAACATGATTGAAGAAACAAGTCTAATATATTACATTTCATCCGAAAACACATCTAAATAAGTGTTCATAGATATCCTAATTAGTTATATTTATATAAGTAGTTAGAAAACCTAATATTTATTAAAATTTAAACGAACTTAAACGAACGTTCATGAACATAAATGAACGAACATAAAAGAATGTTCGCGAACATAAATGAACGAACACAAGGTGTGTTCATGTTCGTCCATTTAATTAAACGAACAAATTTGTTTGTTCGTGTTCGTTCATTTATTAAATAAACGAACATAAACGAACTTTCCACCGAACAAGTTCATGAACAATTTATGAACGTTTGATTCGTTTACATGTCTAGACACACATTTTGTTCTTTACATATTATGGGAACGAACAGCCACCTTTAAAATTTAAATTAGAAAAAGAATTAGGAGTTGCAAGACTTCACATTAAACACATGTTTGTTATAAAAGGACATGCCAAAATCATGAGAAACAAAAAACATTCTCTACGTAACCTCTCTATTTATTAATTTCTATACGAAATTAAACAAAACACTTGTAAACTTATTATAATCATGGGACTTTTTTTGCTGCTACTCTTCACCCCACTCTTTACCTTACTCGTCATACCGCTTATATTACTCATAGGCATTACTATTTTATTTCCTGTGATTCTTCCTTTTACTCTTCCTCTTCCTCTTCAACTCATTCTCGGTGTAATTCTTGTTTTCTTGGTTGCTACTCTTGGGTTCCTATAATGTTCATATTAACACCTTATTGCTATTTGACTCAATAAAAATATTTTTTATATATTATTCCATAAAATAAAGAGTGGCCTACAGAAACACATAAGCTTTGTTCCTTGAAGAGAGACTACAACTTCTCTAGTTCAAACAAAACCTCACTAGTGGTCCAACCCTGCTCATTTCGTTTGCGAGTATGAGACGCTGTATTGGAGTTGTATGCAGTATTCTTATTCTTCAAGTTTCAAATACTCATCTTCAAGGGACTATGCATCCTTTCACTTATCTATGTAGACTTTTATCTTGTTTGAAAAAACTCAAATATTGTACAAGAAATTTATGCAAATAAATCATGTGTTTCATTCCATATTATATTATATTATACATATTATACATACTACAATTATCAATCATGTGTGAATAGTGATTTGAGTTTTTTTTAGTCTTATTAATTAATATTTTTTTTACTTTTACATTTTAACTTTTAGCATTGACACTTACAACTGCTTACATTTTTTCAAGTTTTTTAGTTGAGTTTAAGGTACTCATTTTATGTATATATGGGTATAAATTTAAATTCATTTACATTTCGATGTAAAATTTTCCCAGAAACGAGTCGGTTCAAGTATTTTATTTTTCCGAAAATGAGTCGTGTCAAGTATAATACGTTGTCATGCTTATTTTTATGTACGTTTTCAATTGGTTTACGTTTTGACGGAAATTTTGTTCAGCACACTGCGATAACGTGCGGGGCAATTTACTAGTTCTATACAAAACTAATCCTTTTTAAAGGAGTTTGATTATTTATAATTCAATCTGAGGTTTTTGATGTTTAAATGTTTACATATCTTTTTAGTAGTAAACATATAATTAAGTCATTAATATGGTTTCCATTGTTGGGTTTTTTTATGCCACGTACAAATTCTTTCAAAAATTGAAACCGGTAAAACTCATGGTCCCCACAATGTAAATGGTGTTTATAGTTCTTCCCCACCGGTTATTAGATTTAAATAAACTCAACTTTCACCAATTGGCTTATATCATTTATAACTTTCGATTTGTACCACACAACTCCCAACTTTCAACTTATTGACCGATAGCATTCCCAAACTAACCCAGTTAGCTGACACCATCAGCCATGTCCCCATACCAGTGCAACATCAGCTGCCACATTATCAAAAAGCCAAATCAGACATCACATCATCAAAAAGGCAAGCCAGACACCATGCCATCAAAAAAAAAAAAAATCAAGTTAGATGTCACGTCACCACACAAGTGTCACATTAGCAGAAAACTGACTGGGTTAGGATATAGTTAGTTTGGGTGTGCTATCGGCCAATAAATTGAAAGTTGAGGGCGGTGTGGTACAAATCGAAAGTTGAGAGTGCTATCGGGCAATTGATGAAAGTTAATGTTATTTAAATATACAATCGAACTGATTATGACTAATTTTAAAGCATAATAAAAACCTGATGAAACAGTGGTTTAACCAAGAATGGTTAATTCACTGGTCTCGTCAAGTAGGGTTAATCCCTTCTTTGAAAGGATCGATGGTTGGATCGTCCGCTGATCTGTCTTTTGCACAAGGGAAACACACTGTGACTCGTAACAAGGAGGATGGGGGGGGGGGGGGTGCTCCTTGTTACCACTCATCAGCATGAGAATCAATAATTTGCTTAAGAGCAAAGTGTGTGATAGTAGTAAGAGTGAGAGAGTTTGATAAGCGATACCTCAAACCTTGTCCGGGATGGGTATTTATAACCGAGGAGTGAAGGAGGGTAATTGAGTGGCTAGACTGAAAACGCGTAGCCCTTTGCAGGTGTGTCAGGCTTGTCGGTCACGGAGGTGACGCCACGTCCCACTGCGGCTGTCAGTCTGTGTGCCAGCGTTGCTTACGTGTGAGCTGACAGGCAACTGTCATTGGTGCCACTTGCTGTTAAGGTGTCAGTCCCACTTGCTTTGTGGATAGGATGCAGTGCCGGGCCGCATCGCTATATGCGGTAACTGCGGTCATTTCCGCATCCCCTGCTTTGATGAAGATGTGTACGGGATGCGGTGCCAGGCCGCATCGCCGTATGGGGTAACTGTTGTTGTTACCTAGATTCCTTGTCGTGACGAAAATATTTATAGGATGCGGTGTTGAACCGCATCGCTATGTGTGACATCCATTTTCATACACAAGGTAAGTCTTCTCATCACTTGACCGATTGAATTCGGTAGCTGCGTTCGCGCGTGCCCGCACGGATGGAGATACGTTCTTACTAATGGGAGTATTTGATAAGGGTGATGGTCACTCGTGACTTCTTTGATGCGAGAAATGGGACCATACCCCTTCAAGTCCCCCCAGTCCAGTGTTGCCTCCTCATGCGAGTTGCAGGTGTGAGAAGTACTGGACTATTAGGTCGAGTGGGTACTTTTGAAGTAGGTTTGGAGAAGATTCTAGGCCTGACCGGTGGCTCCTGCTTCAAGTAAATCAAGCCGGAGATCTGGTAGAGTCGTGTGACGTCTCTTCCGGACCTGTGAGCAAGTTCAGGCTGATGCTCTAACATCAGCTGATGACTATGGTAGTGTGCTCTACCTTTTTCAGATGTCATCAAGCATGATTGTCACCTGTTGGTGTGCCGAACCAACCTTTGAGATGGTGACCGAAGATGAGGACGGACTCTCCATTACCCGCAACTCTAGGTGTAACCTTTGCGGTTGCTAATGCAATATGAGGGTGTCATGCTGATGCTTTATGTTTATCAACTGGACATTCGACGAT
>JARYGA010051239.1:0-81184 GCA_030545235.1 Helianthus tuberosus
AATTCCAATAGTTGTTAATTAATTGTGACATTTACACGTTTTCAACCAGTGTTCATTTCCGAACTCTCAAACCTGATCTGGAAGTGAAATAGTAAACCGTTACGTAAACATAATCAGTTTAACGCGACGTACACTCCGGAACAATGACATAAGCCAAACATACCTTAAATAGCCTTTACATAACTTAGAAATAAGTTTTGAAGGATTCGGTACGACAACAACATTTTTGTTTGAACTTAAGAACTATTTGCGACAAAACTGCGTAACGAACGTTGGTGTCCGCCCGGATAATATTTAAATCCTAAAAATATGTTGTTATGATTAAAATTTTATTTTTAATCGTGTTGGTGTTGAAAAATAAATTAAAACGTTTAAAAACGTTATTTTTCAAGTTTAAGCGCGTACTGCGTGTTACTGCGCAACACAGCGCGTATACTGCGAAACGCAGGCAACGCAACCAGTCCCGGAAACTGATATTTATTTCAGTAATATTTTGACGAGTTTATTTTTATATAACAATAAAAATAATTTAAAACGCCAAAAACCGGGATTAAAACGCAAGATAAAATATCCAGTATCCAGTTAAATACCTGTTTTTCACCTACATATATCATATATATGTATTTTATGCATATATATATATATATATGTGTGTGTGTGTGTGTTGTCATGTATGTGCAAGAGAGAGAGTAAGAGAATGACACCTCTCACCCTTTTGTGCCACCTGTCCATCATGCATATTGCATGCACCTTGAAGAACCCACCATGTCCCCCCATATCTAGCATAGTCTTCCACTAACCAAGAAGCACTTTCTCACTCCTCTCTCTCTCTCTCCCAATCCGTGAATGTGACAACTGACACAAAACCGGTAATTTCCGTACAGTTTTAATTATTATTTATTATCTGCAATTATGTGCTTAAATGTCAACATTGTCTGATTACATGCTATACATGTGAATTCATGCACGTTTTATACTTCAAATATTGCTTTATGCATTACTTTAAGCGTTGCATCAGAAAGACTAGTAAACTCACCGGTAAGACACTCTGTGTCAGCATTTCCGCAGAAAGCTGTCAGACAATAGAATTAGGGCCTAGGAGTAGGTCCAACATCTAAAATAAATTAAAACCCAAGTGTGGATACATGGGTTAACATATAAACTTCCCGGAAGCTAAACTATGCACTAAAAAGCACCCGAAACTCATTTTAAATTAAGAATTTTGAACAATTCAGCCATAATTCAGCTATAATTCAGCTTCTAACACCAAAATATCATGCAGAATTTATGAATTAGTGTCCAGAATAACTTACAAAGTGTCGGGAATTGAAACTGTCACAAAAGGTGCTTCATACTTAGTGAAACTGCGCAATTTAGCACTTTAACGAACCGTAACGAAACGAATAACCAGACACTACCCGAAATACCAAATTTTCACTAGAAGCATTGTTTTAGTGTTACGAAGCTAGTTATGGTCACCGAACATCATATTACATCTCCTAAACACTAAATACACAAAATACCTAACTAATACCATTACATTTCAACTAAATCAAGAAACTAGAATTGGAAACGTTACACTTTACCCCCCCCCCCTTTGTTGGACGGTTGGGACAAGGGTCCCGCACAAGATTTTATTTGATTATTTTATGTGATTATGTTGGAGTATATTCCAACAAATATACCATAAAAAGATTAGGAGAATTTTATAAAACCATAAAATATTACCATAACCTCATTCTACACCTCCTAACTCACCATCTTCCTCCTCCTTCCTTCCTTTGGTTTCGGCTCACCCACACTGTTACAACCTCCATTTTCAAGCTTCAAACAACCATTCCAAGGCCACTCCAAGGCGTATGGAGATCATCTAAGAAGGCTTGAAGTGTAGGAACTTGAAGGACCACCTTGTGGAGCTTTTAACCTCTCATTTTCTTTCATAATCATCTTCATCATTTTTGTGCCACTTCCCTAGCCATTAGAGCTAGTAGTAAGCTTCTTGATCACTATATTAGTTCATGTTTATGTTATGTACAAGTTTCACCATCTAAACAACTTAACTTTTAAAGAAGAAAATGAGAAGATCTAACATATTTATGAAGAAAACAAGTGATTACATGAATTTTTAGTGTATGTAATGAAGTTGTTGATGTTATATCTTGTGTTTATGTTTAGATCAGGTATGTTAAAGCTTGGATCTAACAAGTTTAAGCATGGATCTTGTAGGATCCATGGTTAAACTTGAAGATGAACATATGAAGCATTATGTGAACATGAAAAATGAATTTTGATGCATAATCTTGTAATCTTGAAGTAATAAAGTGTGTGTAGAACTCATTTTTGAAACTAAAACTCATGGAAAGTTTGTTAAAAATTTAACATAAAGCTTTTTTTTGAAAGATCTAAAGTTAGTAAGCATGGATCTTGAAAGATCCATGATGAAATATAATGTTAAAAATGATGATCTTTCTAATAAACATAAAAGTGGTTTTAGAAGGATGATTTACAAAATTTGAAACCATTAAACTCATGGATGAATTGGTTAGTAAAATAAAGTCTTATAAAAGTTTGTTTAAAATACTCAAGAACACTTATTTTTGGAAAGATCATCCTATGTTAAGTGTAGATCTAAAAGACTACACATTTTTAACAAGAATCAAGTTCACCATGATGTTTCATATGAAGGAATTAGTATATGTTGTTGATGATTATTATTGTTGAGAATTGTTTTTGGTGTTGAAAAGAAAATAAACACATGTTTTGAAAACATGGGAAACCTCCATTTTTAGGGGAAACTATGTCAATATTTTTATAAAATTTTGACACTTAGAAAAATATAAGTTTTGGTGAAACTTATTCCTTAAAAATTCACCTAGAAATATTTACCAAGGTTTCCCTAATTTTTGGTGTAAGATTTCAAGTTAAGAAATGGTGATTTCTTCAAGTTAAAATTTATATTAAGTATGTATATTTTTAGGGAAAATATATATTTAGTGATCACCAAAATTTGTGCTAAGTGTATATTATGTGTATCATAAGTAATAGTGTATTCGGAACTTTAAAATACACTAAATACTCCCAAGGAGTATGAATACAAAAATACACATACAAATACATGAGAATACATAAGTATACAAGTATATAAAAATTCCTAACAAGGAAATACATGGACAAATACAAGAAAATATATTTATGAAAATATATTCCTTAACATATGATTGAACTTGGACAAGTTATGGACTTAAATGTATATTTTTGGAAAAATATATAACCTATACCAAGTATTGGAATTTATACAAAAATCGGGTAGATAATAAGAATAACCATATATATATATATATATATATATATTTCATACAAGTCTTAAAAATATTTTATTTTTAAAAAATATAATTCCGGAAAGTTATAAAAATCAAAGTATTGATTTTTGGTGAAAAATACAAAATACACAGGTATTTACATGAAATACAAGTATACTTTCCTAAGAATACTTGTACAAAAATAATATTGAAAATATTATTTCACAAAATACTTATATTTATTTTTGGGAAAATGATATAAGTAACATACTTGAAAAGTTAAAATTATAAATTATTTTTAATACCTATTACCTTGAGAATGACTTTATAAATGAATATATATTTGTGAAGTGAAATATATATTTACAATAGACATCGTATACCCAAAGTACAAGAACATGACAAACGGGCAAGACCCGACGAATAAGGGCACGACCCTCACTAAGAATGAATGCACAAAGAACTTATACATAAACAAAAGATGGTGACTTGTACTTGTGTGATACAAGTCTAGTGACTAACATTAATAGAACACGTATAGGTCACGACGCTACAAAACCAACCGGTGAAGTTCACGCCGCGGGATACACAAAGTTGTGAGTTCATGTCCCCACTTTTAAACTTTTACGTGTTTTCTAATCTTGGGGAAAATACATGTGTTATGGTATGTTGAATACAAAAACTAAGGAATGATACTTTAGATCATGTCACGAATAGGGTGCCATAAGCACCATTAATCAGTTACATACCAAGATCGCGGAACAAAAGGTTAGATCTAATGGGTTTCAGGCAACCACACTCTTGGCCACTCTTTTACCAAGCAGTGCTTTTGTGTCTCTAGTCGTGAATCGACAGTCGTGAATCGACAAGTGAAAATGCGTATGGTTTGGATGCTTCCTATGTCGTGTCACATGTTAATGGCCTTGCAAACCATTAGCGATCTAGATTTCCTTACATTTACAGAAGTACATATTTCAGTACAATTACATACCATGTTTTCTACAACGAATGCTTAAATGTTTATACAAAAATGCATGAATTCACACTAACATTATGTTGACGATTTTCCAAAACTCACATGTATTTCAGGAAACAAGTTGGATCTTGGGCGCTAGTGTTGTTATCAAGCCGTAAATTTCAAGTTTAAATGTCATCCACTTTTGTTTTGGACCAGAACTTGAGGGTTTGGTTGAAACTTAAATGACTTGTGTTAGTAACATTTCAATCTTATGAATGGATGAGCATCTTGTTTTAATCATATACTTGTTTATTATATTTGAATGCAATGATATTGAGCAAGTCACACATCATACACTTCCGCAAAAGTCAGGGTGTGACAGTGAACACACACACACACACATTTTTGAAAATTCAGCCATATTTTGAAGATTCAAGTCTTTTCCAAGGTGTTTCCTTGTATTTTTGAAGATCCAAGGGTGTTTTCAAGTGATTCCAAGCATTTGCAAGCACCATATCATCAAAAATCTCATCAAAACCTACTAATTTTCTTAAAGGTATAAACTTACTTTAGAGATTGTGTTCTTGTATTTTGATGATGATGATGATGATAGAAGTTTCTCATGGTTCTTGGATTTTTCATTAACTTGAAACTAAAAGGAAATGGGTTTTGATACAAAATAAAATGGAAGTACATATGTGTATATATATATATATATATAGCCGTATGCATGTATGTGTATGTATATGAGATTGGGTTTGATTTTTGATAGATACTTGTTTGATTTATTCTTGAGAAATGAATGCATGTTTAATCAAATGAATGTTATGTAAATTTCTTGTGATTTGTCTTGATTTTGTGACAAAGGAAAACTTTTGAAAACATATATATGTATGCATATGCCAATTTTCTATATGTATGTACATGCACATGAAATTTTTTGTTAGTTAGTATAGATTAATGAAAAGAATGTTGCATGCAATGATGTCTAAATGAAAAAAATGGTGAAATGATGAACATGTTTTGGATTTTATGAATTAATATCAAGTTTAATGCATTTAAGTTTATATGAAATGATGATGACATGATAAGTATGCTTTAGATACTTGTACATAAGCATGCATGTTGAATAAATGCTCAAGAAATGATGAAAAATGATTGTATGACAAAAATGTTTTAGAACAGATTATAAACATTAAAAATAACATTATTTGGTATACTATAATGGCATGAAACTTTGTCATAGGTTTGGTAGCTTCGGATGTTGTATATATAGCTTAGAAAGTTGTAAAATATGTGAAATTTAAATGATTTATGTGGTTTATGTGAGACCTGCACTATCATGAGTATAACCACTATTTTATTTAGTAAATTACATGGGTTATGTTAAAATATCAAGTCATTACGATTTGGGATGGTTATGGTAACGTTTGATACAAAACTATGCGGTAAAACGGTTTAAAATCGGCTTTTATGAGGATTTTTATAAAACTGTTTTAGAACAGTAATTAAACTGATATTTTTGATATAAAAATAAGTATTTTAACTTATATTAAGTTTTCTTGGTGTTTGGTTAGTCGTACGTGACTTCCGACACCCAAAAACGTTACCGAATCACTAACATACGTGTTTTTCAATATACACTAGAATGGGTTGTACATGGGTTAATTTTTTTATCTATTACAATGTGTTTTGTGATTTAGATTATGTGTATGATGATATGCTAAGACTTGACAAAATTATGTGTATTACGATTGTGACAACTCGAACCCTTGACCCTGATCGTCGACAGACGAGCATTTTATTATTATTATTATTATTATTATTATTATTATTATTTTAACTAAATAGCCACGACGAGAGGAACGTTTCGTTTAACAGTCGATCCGAACACAAACGTATTTAATGTGACACACATGTATATAAAATAAATAGCATAGGTGATTGCGCGTTTTGGGATGAACCCGTATCTATATAAAGACACACAAACGATATTTTGCGGGCTAGTATACTTGGGCCAAGTCCAACCCAAAAACCCATCTCCTAAAACCCTAGCCTATAAAACCTTATTAACCTCTCCCTCTCTCATTTCTTAAATAAACAAACCCTAATCACACTTTTGAGAATCCAGCTGCACACCTCCCACTCCCTCTGCGATTCTGGTCACCGGAGCACTTCCGGCCAGCGTCCTGCCCCTCCGACGAGCACCCCAACCTTCTCAACCCTTTTCCCTCAGCTTCACCTTCTCCGATCACACGCAAACAACACATCCCACTCGCAACTCAGCTCCCTCATCCTCGTTCTCTCTGATTGGCGGCTGATGAACCAACAGAGCCGGTGTTGCTCTTCTGACGGCAGCCGCACAACACCCCTGTCTACACTCTCTCTCCTCGGACTCGGCCGGTGAGCCTACAGCAGCGCCGCCATGACAGCGGCAACGGTGCTTCTAACTCCAACAAATTTCACCATCGATCGAGGCCAGGGTACTTCTGGGTCAAGACAACAAGTGGCAGCTAAGGTGAGTGATGACTGAAGCCGATGGCGACGGCGGCGGCTGTTGGAGCTCCGGTCAGTGGATGTAACAGCGGCGGAAATGTTCAAAAACCCTCTCGGTCAGTGCCATACCACTGCTGGCACCTTTATGTTCTCTGAATTTGTATAAGATTGATAAACATTTTGTGTGTGAAATATGTATATATACAGAGATTAGAAGTTATATTGTTTTAAAAGCTGATTAAGTTATTTTTCCTCTTGATTTGATGATTTTAAATGATAATAAAAATGCTAGGATACTGTTTCCGTTAGTTAAGGTTAAACATATATGACGGTTGAATGGATTATTGAAATGGTGACTTTGTGTGGAAATTGGGTTTGTCATAATTAGTCAAGATTTGTTTGAAATTGTGTTATTGTGCTTCTTGACCTTGTACATAACTGTGAATGTGAATAAATAGGATGGTTGAAATATCAGTAGTATGTTGGTATATATTTGCTATTGTTAGTTTGTGTAAAAGAGAAAATTTGTTTCTTATTTGTGCTACTAGACTTCGTGAATATCTGATGTTTGTGAAAGCGAATTAAAGACTAAATTGTCCAAACAAATACTCTTGATCCTTTGTGGCATTTGAGCTTATAAATTACCTGCACTTCGTTGTAATATTTGATCAATGCAAGATGATTATTAGGGATTTTTTATGTGTAAAATGAATATTGCTATTGTGTTGGTAAAACTGTGATAGATAATGTGGTGTTATCATAAGTTGAATATGTTTTGATGAATATTGGGAAGCCTAATGATGAACTGTTAAATGGTGCCAAAATATTTGAAATACATGCATTTGATCTGATTTGATAGTATAAGAAATTGGAAGCATGTTAGTGAAAGTTGATTGGATAGTACATGCTTATGAATTTTGATTGGATAGTACTATTCTGAAAATTCTAGAAGCATTAGCATGGAGCGAGTCGAGACCTCAGTATTGTGACTCGAGACCATCAATCATCAACTCAGACAAGGCGCTCCAGGAGTCGAGACCAGTACAGTTGCGACTCGAGATCTCCTGATCTCGACTCGAGACGGGACTCGAGACCTCTACGGTTGCGACTCAGTTATGCACAACTCGAGACCGTCTGGTTGCGACTCGGAACTTCATGGTTGCGTCTCGAGACCTCTTGTTCTCGAGTCGAGACCACCCGGTTTCGACTGGACTACTCTGCTTAGTTGTTGGGCCGCACAAACTGATATTTTGGACTATGTACTAGTGTTGTTGTTTGACTGTTGATGTCTAATTGATGTTGATTAATTGTTCATACGTTAGAATAGGCCCAATAACATGCATGCTGGTATGATACGTGTTACTGTGCATTATGCAAAATGTGTGTATTATACGAAATGTGAATTTACGTGCTACGTGTTAGATACGTGTAATTTATACGCGACGTTACTTGCACACGAACCTAATAAATATGTATAACCATAATAGGGTATGGTTGACCGACGTAACACGAGTAAATTTACTACCGAGCAAAGCAAAGGTGAGTTCACTACTTTTTACTTAAAGCATGCGTTCCCGGTGGTTGGGAAATGGAACAAAACACTTTTCCTGGTTTGGGATTGCTTACTATCTCCTTGTATGGGATACGGTATTTCTATCTCCTTGTGTGGGATACGGGTAACAACACTATCCCCTTGTGAGGGATACAAACTTACTTTTCTTCCCTTATTACTGGGATACAAACTTACTTTTCTTCCCTTGTTACTGGGACACAAACTTACTTTTCTTCCCTTGTTACTGGGATACAAACTTACTTTTCTTCCCTTGTTACTGGGAACGAACTTACTTACTTCCCTTGTCACTGGGAACTCTTAGTTAATTACTGTTTGTACGGAAATGCAACGAGCAACACTAAACGAAACTCTATCACTCAAGTCCCTACTATTTAATACCGATTAGTTGCCGGGGCCCGGCGAACGGGTTATTAGTTAATAGCGCTATTTAGGTGTAACCAGCCTCACACCGACCCTTGTTACTGGGAACGGGCATGAACTAATAGACTCAGGCAAACCGTCAATGATGATAGAACATTGACAAAAGGGGCACTGCGGAAACTTACGGTTAAGTAAGTATTCGGTATTGGAAAAACAGTTTAGTCGCTCACTTATGGGGTAGCTCCCCATGGCATGTATAAACGGATAAATTAACTGGTTAAAACAATTTTTTGGAATTAAAACTGGAAAACCGCAAACACGTGAACTTGCCAACGTTATGTTGACACTCTATTGCATGCTTTGCAGGTTGCTCGGTACAACTCTGGACGAACGTTGCAATCGGATGGAGTGCGTGGTTCGTAAGTAACATGATGATAAATTTATGGTTTCAATTATGATGCGTTTTCTTTCCCTTTCCGCTGTGAACTTAAACTATGTTTTGAAAAATTTAAATTAGGTCACTAATTATACCATTATTTGTAATAATAACCAAACGGTTCAAAATAATTAGTGGCTAAGATCCTGGTCGTCACATGCCTCGCGGTAATACTCCGCGTGTGGATTTTGAGGGTGTGACAGATTTGTATCAGAGCCATTGGTTATAGTGAACTAGGTTTAAAATATAAAATATTTTTGGTTGGGAAATGAAATATTTTTATATGAAAACCAGACTATAATCGTTCTTTAGTGGAAACCCCAACGACACCACACTCCGGATTGCAAGGTCCGTCAACCTCAGAAGCTCACCTGGTAATGGTAGGCTATCAGCATTTAATTGTGCATAACTTATTTGTGTGAACACGTATGTGTGTTTGTGTATAATTAGCATATATATATGTTAGTACGTACGCGTATATTTAGTATTTAACACAGTGGATCATACGAAGGCTAGGCTAGCGTGTTACGTGTTAAACAGGAGCGAGTCCTCCTAAACCTGATTCGAAACCACGATACACTAAGGGCAAGGAACCAGTTATTCCGAGATCTCGTCCACGTATTTCCTGATATCATCCATGGACTGCAAATCGACGCGAGGGAGGTCCACTCGGTAGACCTGCCCAGGAAAGGCCTGCTAGGAAGCACATAGAGAAGTTATGAGGACGAATCGACGAAGGGGAGCCACCCCTATATCATGGGATATTAGAAGGAACGACGATGTCATTCGCATCCTTCTTACTTGCGTATTTCTTTTCCCGACTTAAGTAGTGAGACTTGTTCCCTCATGTCACACCTCGACCGCGTAAAACAACAAAGCGCGGCGGAAAACGTCGGGGTGTGTTGCAACAGAATTATCGTTTCATAACCATGGATACAAAAGTGTTTCGTTTTATTGAATATTAAACATTATCATTGTCTTAAAATAGAACAAACAAGTTACATATCGACTAATATTGTTTTATGTCACTAAGGCCTCGTCCAGATCCTACGTGACGCATGCATCCTAGCAAATCATCATCAAGCATCAACTCCTGAAACATATGTGAAAATACAGTCAGCAAAGAAATGCTGGCGAGTACATAGGTTTTATAGGAGTATTGGATTCATGGCTAGTTTAAATGTTGCAATACTTTATTAAAACCTTGTTTTGAAAATAGTATAAGATTGCAACTTTATTAACCAACTCAAATCGAGCGGGTTATAGTTTATGAAACCTCGTAGCCATGATTCTTAACCCAAAAACCTTTGTTTTGGTAAAACAAATTGTAAAACATCTCGTATTAACTCGTTAATAAAACTCGTATGTTACTTCGAAAACATCGTTGTGTGACATCGTTTTGCTATTGTTTACCCAAATCGTTTAAAATCGTTTACGTCGTCCAAATTGTTTAGAAATCATTTACATCGTCCAAATTGTCCTCGTTTTAATTGTGAATAACTTATTCCAAATCGTTTAGAAATCATTTACATCGTCCAAATTGTCCTCGTTTTAATTGTGAATAACTTATATATGGTCGCCTCGCTAATAACATTCAAACCTTCGTGACTCGTCCCTCGTTTCTCGCATTAATAAACCACCATAGGGTAAATTAACAAATATCAGATTCAGTCGCTACCCACAACCCCCACACATAACCATGGGTGTAGTATGATAACGGGATTTGTCAGATCCTATGGTACCATAACCTAATACTGGTCGGCTTGATCATTGCTAATGAATGTCATTTGTTATGTACCCCAACCAACAAGTTCGTTCACATTATCGAAATCGTTATTAGTTTTGTATAAATCTTCTTAATCGTTTTTGAAACCATCATTATAACATCGAAAATCGTTTTGATACCATCGTTAAAACCTTGAAAACATTTAGTACATATGAATCGCCCCAAAACAATTGAAAGCAGTAAAATAGGGGAAACTATGTACTCACATGTAGTGCAAAGTATCCTCAGTCAATAGAACTTCAACAACTCGAGCAAACCAGAGAAATCAAATAGTACCTAGTAATCGAATCACTAATCAAACAATAGACGCCTAAATCGGAAGATCGGACAGAATGAGGTCTTGTAAACCAAATGAGTGTTAGAACTCATGTGATATGGTTTAACAAAGCCTACATCCTAAATCGGAACCTAACCTAAGTGCTTTCGACCCATCGTGACCCATTAAGGTAACTTATGCTACTTTAACGCGTCGTGCGCGCAAAGCGTATTCGAGACGTCTAACTAGTCCTATGACAAGTATTATATGCCTATACATGTTTTATCATGTTGTATAATCAGTTATGTACAAAAGTTTAGGATACATAAGCTAAATTACCAATTATACATGAAAAGGGTATTTTAGTAATTTACCTAAGGCATAATAACTACCTATCATACAACTACTTAACGAAGCGACCATAAGGTATAACCTCGGAAGGTTATTCCCTATATACTATGGTCACCTAATGTATTTGGTCGGATCCTAATGATCGACCAAATGGGTCGGGTTCGAAGGTATAAGCGATTTATCAGATCGCTTACCCTTACGACCCTAGACAACGTGGTAATCAGTAGGCATAGTCCCAAGGGACTATAACCATCGTGATTACAATCACGTTGCGAAGTTCAAACGAACTTCGCATTGACCATAAACTGGTCAACGCAGAAAGTCAAACAAAGTTTGACTTTCGGACTCGAAAAGCAAAAAAAGAACGAAGGAATACTTACGAAGGGTCCCCGAATGCTAATCTAGATCAAAATAACTCAGGTATGCAACAATGGTTCCAACTTAGAGTCTTTTTTATCAGATTCTTGTGGGTTTGAAGCAAATGGGGGTGGGTATTTATAGTTTTCGGGTAACCGTTAAGATCGTTTCATGGAAACCGTGCTCGAATCTTGTGCGTACACTTGTTGGAAAGTTATGGTGACTAAAAATGGCTTCTAATCAGCTGAAAGGGCAAGTGTGGGTTTGTGGTTGAGGATTAAACAGCTGTAATCTGCTGAGTAATCGTTCTTATCTGTTCTGTAAGGCTGACACGGCCCGCTTCAGGATCAGACAAAGCTCAGGCGGGCCGCCTGGAGCTTCTGATCAGAAATTAAGTTTCAAAAGTGACAGTTTCAGTCCCTGTTGTGTTTTAAGGCCATTCCCGACACTTCTAAGGCCCGTAAAGCCAACTTTAAGGCCCTAAAATGATGCCTAAACATTTTGGACATGAAACATGCTCAAAAATATGTCGGATGTCAGTTCGTCTGGCCGTACGAACGCGATGTTCGCTTAATTACGACGGAATGCGTATAAGCACGAAAAACGATCCAAATGACATGACGAATGGATTTTTCTTATGCCAAACACTAAAATTAAATGTTTTAGTGCTTACATAAATTTTTGGATGTCCGGATGTATTCAGAACGTAAGATATGCGCGAAAGTGCAAACTTGTGCACTTTTTGACACTTTTAGTCCCTGAATGAGCATAAAGTTTATTTTAGCATACCGTATCCCTCAAAGCCTATTTCTAAGCTTTGTAAAGGATATTTAGGGTATGTTTAACTTATGATCAAGTTCTGGAATGTTCGTTACTGTGTAAATCCTCATAGTTTCACAATTTGACACCATTAGTCCTTGTGATCGAATAGACTTGTTTTCAACACACCAAACCATTCAAAACTTATTTCTAAGTTATGTAAAGGTTATTTAAGGTATGTTAAGCCTATGTCACTATTCCGGAGTGTTTGTTACATTAAACTGGTTATATTTACGCATCTGTGCGCGTATAACCTTCCAAAAAGCAATTTAAAGTTTGAAATCGGAATCGAATCGAATTGTAAAATCACCAAACATAAACACACACTTAAAGACATCAAAACACATATAATAACACCAAAGCACATTGTTTTATTAATAATCAAAATTGTTTTACAATGTACATCGATTATAGAGTACAGTTGTCACAGTCTCCCCTACTTCAGGAAATTTCGTCCCGAAATTTTAACTAGAGGAAGCTTGTGAAAACAAATGCGGATACTTCGTCTTCATCTGGTCCTCACGTTCCCAAGTAAACTCAGGACCACGTTTGGATTCCCAACGAACTTTGACCAAATGAATCCGTTTGTTCTTCAACAGTTTGTATGTACGTTCCACTATCTCCACAGGTTTCTCAACAAAGTGCATCGTTTCATCGATTTGGATCTCGTCGAGAGGAATGTGAAGATCAGCGTCAATTAAACACTTTCGCAAATTGGACACGTGAAAAGTCAGGTGAACGTTTCCAAGCTCTGGAGGTAGCTCTAGTCGGTAGGCAACCTTCCCAATTCTTTCAACGATCTTAAATGGTCCAACATATCGTGGTGCAAGTTTTCCTTTCCTTCCAAATCTCACGACTCCCTCCCAAGGTGAAACCTTGAGTAGGACACGATCTCCGACTTGAAATTCTAAAGGCTTGCGTCGTAAATTCGCATATCTCTTTTGACGTAATCTAGCTGTTACAAGATTATTGCGGATTTTCTTGATCTTGTCTGTTGTTTCCAGAACGAGTTCAGGTCCAGTAAGCTGAGCTTCACCGGTCTCATTCCAGCAGACAGGTGAACGACATTTTTGACCGTAGAGAGCTTCGAATGGTGCCATTTTAATACTAGTATGATAGCTATTGTTGTAAGAGAACTCGATCAGTGGCATATTTGAATCCCAACTACCACCAAAGTCTATTACACATGCTCTAAGCATATCCTCCAAAGTTTGAATCGTTCTCTCAGATTGGCCATCTGTTTAGGGATGATAAGCAGTGCTTAGATTCAATTGGGTTCCCAAAGCAGATTGCATGGCCTTCCAGAAATGAGATGAAAATCGAGCATCACGATCAGAAATGATATCCAAAGGAACACCATGTCGTGACACAATCTCATCAACATAAATCTTTGCAAGTTTATCAGCAGATAGATCCTCGCGGATCGCAATAAAATGAGCTGACTTCGTTAATCGATCGACAACAACCCAAATAGCATCGTGACCTTTAGATGTACGCGGTAATTTAGTGATGAGATCCATCGTAATGTTCTCCCACTTCCAAACCGGTATTTCTGGCTGTACAAGCAAGCCAGAAGGTCGTTGATGTTCGGCCTTGACTTTGAGACAAGTTAGGCATTTTGATACATACAAGGCAACATCCTTCTTCATACCAGGCCACCAGCACGAAGTACGAAGATCCTTGTACATTTTATCAGCACCAGGATGGATAGAATATCGAGACTTATGAGATTCGTCCATTACCAAGGTGCGAAGATCGTCCTGATTCGGAATCCACAAACGATCCATGAAATAGAGCAAACCATCGTCTTTCGCTTCTAGTTTAAGCTCAAGCTGATGTGGTAATTCCGTACCAATCAGGTTTTGTGAAACACACAGTTGCTGAGCTTGAAGAACACGAGATTGAAGATCAGATAGAGTTCGAACAGAATGAAGCTTGACTCGTTCTTTTCGACTAAGCGCATAGGCTACGACATTCGCCTTACCAGGATGGTAGCGAATCTCGCAATCGTAATCGTTCAAGAGTTCAACCCAACGTCGTTGCCTCATATTCAGCTCTTTTTGATTAAGAATATGCTGGAGACTTTTGTGGTCTGTGAAAACCACACACTTCGTTCCGTAGAGGTAGTGTCTCTAGATTTTAAGCGCGAAAACCACAGCTCCTAACTCCAGATCATGAGTCGTGTAGTTCTTCTCGTGAATTTTCAGCTGTCTAGATGCATATGCAATAACTTTACCTCGTTGCATGAGGACGCAACCAAGGCCTAGTTTGGATGCATCGCAATAGACAACAAAATCATCGCTTCCCTCGGGCAGAGATAGAACAGGAGCATTACATAACTTCTGCTTCAGCGTTTGGAACGCTTCTTCTTGCTTGGGTCCCCACTCAAAAGGCTTCTTCTTCTGAGTCAAAGCAGTGAGTGGAACCGCAATCTTCGAGAAATTTGAAATAAATCGCCGATAATAACCAGCAAGACCAAGAAAAGATCGAATCTCTGTGGGCGTCGTCGGTGTATTCCAGTCCTTAATAGCAGCAATCTTGGATGGATCCACATGAATACCCTGCTTATTGACTATGTGATCCAAGAATTGAACATCTTTAAGCCAAAATTCACACTTGGAGAATTTAGCAAAAAACTGTTCCTTCTTCAGGAGTTCCAATGTTAAGAGAAGGTGTTGTTCGTGCTCGGCTCGAGACTTTGAATAAATCAAGATGTCATCAATAAAAACAACGACGAACTGATCCAAATAAGGCTTGCAAACCCTATTCATTAAGTCCATGAAAAAAGCAGGAGCATTAGTCAAACCGAAAGGCATGACTGTGAACTCGAAATGCCCATATCTTGTGCGGAAAGCAGTTTTGGGAATATCTTCTTCGAGGACACGAAGTTGATGATACCCAGAACGCAGATCGATCTTGGAAAAACATGAAGCACCCTGCAGCTGGTCGAAGAGATCATCAATTCGAGGTAGGGGATATCGATTCTTGATGGTGAGCTTATTAAGCTCACGATAATCGATACACATTCGAAAAGATCCATCTTTCTTTTTCACGAAGAGGACAGGAGCTCCCCAAGGTGCTCGGTCGGATGAATCCTTTATCAGATAACTCTTGAAGCTGTTTCGATAACTCTTGCATCTCCGACGGTGCAAGACGATAAGGTGCTTTTGCAATCGGGTTGGCATTGGGTACGAGGTCAATATGAATCTCGACTTGACGAACTGGAGGCAAACCAGGCAGTTCATCATGAAACACCTCCGGATAATCCCGAACAATCGGAATATCCTGAATACTTTTGCTCTTGTCTTTCTCCTCGGTGACATGTGCCAGAAAAGCAACATATCCTTTTCACAAGTAACTTTGGGCCTTTGTACATGACATAAGCTTCAAACCGCCAGATGGCTTCTCGCCACGAATCTCCAGAATATCGCCAGAAGACAAAGGAATACGAACAATCTTGTCGAAACAAACCACCTCAGCGTGGTGTTTGGTTAACCAATCCATTCCAATGATAATATCGAAACTCCCAAGTTGCATCGGTGTGAGGTCAATAGGAAAAAGATGGTTATCGAGATTCAACTGACAACCATGAATAACAGAATCGAGAATAAGTGGTTTACCAGTAGCAATTTCAACAGATAAGGGTTTCCTCAGTTTAGTTCTAGGTATCGCAAGCAAAGGCTCAAATGACAATGAAACAAAACTTCTATCGGCACCAGAATAAAAAAGAATAGATGCATGTTGATTGTTAACAAGAAACGTACCATTGACAACCTCGTTGTCAGCCCTCGCTTCATTCGCATTCAAATTGTACGCTCGCCCACGAACGGGATTCACATTGACATTGACGTTTGCATTCGGGTTTGCGTTAGCATTCGCGTTTGCATTCGCCAGCCTTGGACAGTTGTTGCGAAAGTGACCATACTCTCCACAATTAAAACATGAACCCGGTGGGAATCTCACAACATTCCCCTAACCCTGAGCTGGAACCTGAGTAACCTGATTTTGTCCAAAACGACAAACATTGGCCATATGCCCAAGTCTACCACACGTCGTGCATTGCCTGCAAGCTTGTTGTGCAACGTGATGACCGTTGCAACGAGCACAGTGAGGTGCGGTACCAGCATACGCTTTCTTTGCAGGTGGCTGAGCCGGTGAGTTTTGCGGGTTCTGAGCAGTCTGTGCTGTAACAGCAAAATTTTGGGCACCCTTTCGCTTCTTCGATTTCTTCGACGTCTCTCCTTCCTTGCCCTTACCCTTTTTCTTGTTTTTCTCAGAATCAGTTGCCTTCTTTTTATCACCCTTGCGGGTGAGTTTACCCTTCCTGACTTGGGTCTCAGTCAGGGTAGCAGACAACTCTATTGCTTGGCGAAGGGTAGGAGGATTAACACCGGTCACAATCTCCAGAATAGAATCGGGTAGGCCATCGATATATCTTTCGATTGCTTTCTCAGGAGGGGTAACCATGGTGGGGCACAATAGGCTGAGTTCCTCAAAACGATTCGTGTAAGCACGGTGTTCAGCCCCATCTTGCTTTAAGTCCTCAAACTCACGTTCCAAAACTCGAATTTCGTGACGGGGACAAAACTCCTTCATCATGAGAGCCCGAAGCTCTGCCCATGTTTGTGCTAATGCCACTTCGGCACCCCTGTCGCGCATAATACCATTCCACCAGGTAAGCGCTCGCTTCTCAAATACGCTTGAAGCAAATTCAACCTTCCGCGCATTCGGACACTGTACATGTCTGAATGTGTTCTCGATGCTCTTAAACCACTGCAAGAGCGCAGTTGCTCCTTGCGACCCAGAAAACTTTTGCGGCTTCGCAGAATTGAAGTTCTTGAAATTACATTGTGCGTTATTGTTGTTGTTATTATTTTTGTTGTTATTGTTGTTAAATATCTCGTGCACTTAGGTTACAACACCGGGAAGTACAGCAGCCACTTGCTGAGAAACCAGGGCTGCAGTTTCTTCAATAGTAAAAGTTCGAGGATCGCGTCGAGGAGGCATTGTCTAACAAGGAAACAAGAGAATCGAGTGAGGTTGAAATTTAGGAAAAACAAAAGAGGTATTGACAAAACACAAGGAGGGCGATCATTTGTTTGTTACCTCGAACAAACAAACGACACGCAGTGACTAATCAAAGTAAATAGGTCAAAATAATGTATAGCGAAGACATGCTCGCCTATAAGTGAACACTCATCCCAAGAATTCCCAGATAAGCACAACTGGTCTCGCGTCTGATGAGATATATACAAAGTGCTTGCCTAGACAGAAAACCCAGAATACAGGCATTCACCCTTCCAGTTTGCACGTGTTCACATTATTTAAAACCCAAAACCTTGACGAGATTTTGAAAACTCAAAGGGGTTCAAAACCTTATAACAGAGGGTTCAAAACCTTACAATAAATTATTCAAAAACAGAAGATTGTTTTTCAAAAATCGTTTCGGAAAATTTGGTTTTTGTTTTGATAATCACCTAAGGATAGGTGATATGCATGTTTTAAGATCTAAACACAAGATAGCTTGTGTTAGGGTCCTAGAAAAGTTATAGTCTAGGTCAAAGAATTACTAATAACCTAATTCCCTATAACCATTGGCTCTGATACCAACTCTTCTGTCACACCCCGACCGCGTAAAACAACAAAGCGCGGCGGAAAACGTCGGGGCGTGTTGCAACAGAATTATCGTTTCATAACCATGGATACAAAAGTGTTTCATTTTATTGAATATTAAACATTATCATTGTCTTAAAATAGAACAAACAAGTTACATATCGACTAATATTGTTTTATGTCACTAAGGCCCCGTCCAGATCCTACGTGACGCATGCATCCTAGCAAATCATCATCAAGCATCAACTCCTGAAACATATGTGAAAATACAGTCAGCAAAGAAATGCTGGCGAGTACATATGTTTTATAGGAGTATTGGATTCATGGCTAGTTTAAATGTTGCAATACTTTATTAAAACCTTGTTTTGAAAATAGTATAAGATTGCAACTTTATTAACCAACTCAAATCGAGCGGGTTATAGTTTATGAAACCTTGTAGCCATGATTCTTAACCCAAAAACCTTTGTTTTGGTAAAGAAAATTGTAAAACATCTCGTATTAACTCGTTAATAAAACTCGTATGTTACTTTGAAAACATCGTTGTGTGACATCGTTTTGCTATCGTTTACCCAAATCGTTTAAAATCGTTTACGTCGTCCAAATCATTTAGAAATCGTTTACATCGTCCAAATCGTCCTCGTTTTAATTGTGAATAACTTATATATGGTCGCCTCGCTAATAACATTCAAACCTTCGTGACTCGTCCCTCGTTTCTCGCATTAATAAACCACCATAGGGTAAATTACCAAATATCAGATTCAGTCGCTACCCACAACCCCCACACATAACCATGGGTGTAGTATGATAACGGGATTTATCAGATCCTATGGTACCATAACCTAATACTGGTCGGCTTGATCATTGCTAATGAATGTCATTTGTTATGTAACCCAACCAACAAGTTCGTTCACATTATCGAAATCGTTATTATTTTTGTATAAATCGTCTTAATCGTTTTTGAAACCATCGTTATAACATCGAAAATCGTTTTGATACCATCGTTAAAACCTTGAAAACATTTAGTACATATGAATCACCCCAAAACAATTGAAAGCAGTAAAATAGGGGAAACTATGTACTCACATATAGTGCAAAGTATCCTCAGTCAATAGAACTTCAACAACTCGAGCAAACCAGAGAAATCAAATAGTACCTAGTAATCGAATCACTAATCAAACAATAGACGCCTAAATCGGAAGATCGGACAGAATGAGGTCTTGTAAACCAAATGAGTGTTAGAACTCATGTGATATGGTTTAACAAAGCCTACATCCTAAATCGGAACCTAACCTAAGTGCTTTCGACCCATCGTGACCCATTAAGGTAACTTATGCTACTTTAACGCGTCGTGCGCGCAAAGCGTATTCGAGACGTCTAACTAGTCCTATGACAAGTATTATATGCCTATACATGTTTTATCATGTTGTATAATCAGTTATGTACAAAAGTTTAGGTTACATAAGCTAAATTACCAATTATACATGAAAAGGGTATTTTGGTAATTTACCTAAGGCATAATAACTACCTATCATACAACTACTTAACGAAGCGACCATAAGGTATAACCTCGGAAGGTTATTCCCTATATACTATGGTCACCTAATGTATTTGGTCGGATCCTAATGATCGACCAAATGGGTCGGGTTCGAAGGTATAAGCGATTTATCAGATCGCTTACCCTTACGACCCTAGATAACGTGGTAATCAGTAGGCATAGTCCCAAGGGACTATAACCATCGTGATTACAATCACGTTGCGAAGTTCAAACGAACTTTGCATTGACCATAAACTGGTCAACGCAGAAAGTCAAACAAAGTTTGACTTTCGGACTCGAAAAGCAATAAAAGAACGAAGGAATACTTACGAAGGGTCCCCGAATGCTAATCTAGATCAAAATAACTCAGGTATGAAACAATGGTTCCAACTTAGAGTCTTTTTTATCAGATTCTTGTGGGTTTGAAGCAAATGGGGGTGGGTATTTATAGTTTTCGGGTAACCGTTAAGATCGTTTCATGGAAACCGTGCTCGAATCTTGTGCGTACACTTGTTGGAAAGTTATGGTGACTAAAAATGGCTTCTAATCAGCTGAAAGGGCAAGTGTGGGTTTGTGGTTGAGGATTAAACAGCTGTAATCTGCTGAGTAATCATTCTTATCTGTTCTGTAAGGCTGACGCGGCCCGCTTCAGGACCAGACAAAGCTCAGGCGGGCCGCCTGGAGCTTCTGATCAGAAATTAAGTTTCAAAAGTGACAGTTTCAGTCCCTGTTGTGTTTTAAGGCCATTCCCGACACTTCTAAGGCCCGTAAAGCCAACTTTAAGGTCCTAAAATGATGCCTAAACATTGTGGACATGAAACATGCTCAAAAATATGTCGGATGTCAGTTCGTTTGGCTGTACGAATGCGATGTTCGCTTAATTACGACGGAATGCGTATAAGCGCGAAAAACGATCCAAATGACGTGACGAATGGATTTTTCTTATGCCAAACACTAAAATTAAATGTTTTAGTGCTTACATAAATTTTTGGATGTCCGGATGTATTCAGAACGTAAGATATGCGCGAAAGTGCAAACTTGTGCACTTTTTGACACTTTTAGTCCCTGAATGAGCATAAAGTTTATTTTAGCATACCGTACCCCTCAAAGCCTATTTCTAAGCTTTCTAAAGGATATTTAGGGTATGTTTAACCTATGATCAGGTTCCGGATTGTTCGTTACTGTGTAAATCCTCATAGTTTCACAGTTTGACACCATTAGTCCCTGTGATCGAATAGACTTGTTTTCAACACACCAAACCATTCAAAACTTATTTCTAAGTTATGTAAAGGTTATTGAAGGTATGTTAAGCCTATGTCACTATTTCGGAGTGTTTGTTACATTAAACTGGTTATATTTACGCATCTGTGCGCGTATAACCTTCCAGAAAGCGATTTAAAGTTTGAAATCGGAATCGAATCGAATTGTAAAATCACCAAACATAAACACACACTTAAAGACATCAAAACACATATAATAACACCAAAGCATATTGTTTTATTAATAATCAACATTGTTTTACATCGTACATTGATTATAGAGTACAGTTGTCACACCTCATACGACTGATCACCTAGATTCTTGAAGCATTCTAGTATGTCTACACCTTTTGGGTTTCCGTTTGCACGTCTCGAACACGAAAAGCATGCGTGGTGTGTGCTTCCCATTGTAGTGTCAGCAATCGTATCACCTTTCCATCGACCACGAAGTTATTTTCCCCTAATTCCTCGTTACATGGTTGATCCTTATTCAAGTTCAACCTTATACCTTAGCACGCCCCAAAACCCAGCAAAGTGATATCTTTCCCACAAACCGGCGTATTTGAAGGCGTGACAACACGAATATACGAGCCATTTAACCCACCGATGAGTACGGTGACCTAGATGCTTACCTTATCCTTCATTCGCCAGAACCGCTATTCTTTGACAACTTTTCTGATTTCCGTGGATCCTTCCGCTAGCTTTTGTACGAATTCGCGTTACTTGCTCAGGATGGTATCCCCGCTTCTATCATTTCTTTATCACGACAACCACGTTTCTTCGTATAGAAACTATGACCAGATCTCTCTTCAGTTTGGTAAATTCAACAAACTCGACCTTTAGTCAACAAACTTTTAGCCCTTGAAATTCAGCAACGTGCTACTTCAAATGTACTTTCTCGAAAACCTATTTTCGCAGCTTCACATCAACCCCCCCGATGACGCAAGCGCTACTCCACACCAATTCACACAACTTAAGCTTGATTTCCTACCCGTTTGAGGAATCACATCCTGCCAGACATCTTAGTGGGTCCTAAAATCTAAAGACCCGCACAACGGCCATCCCTCTCTAGCTGCTACTTATGTGCTAACCACATCGACGTAACATTCCCTATCGGCAAGCGACGCTATTTATCCTAACCGCCCACAGCTTGTGTACATCAACACCAGATAAATCCATATGGCCAACCTCGAAGCCTTTTTATGTTTTGTCTCAAGTTGAGCTCATCAATTTTGACTGCCCATCTTGCATTGTCTCGCTACTCGTGTTATGTTTCACGGATTCCATAATCCTTATCCTACTCTGCTCTGCGCAAATCTCCGTTTGGACGAAATACTTCCTACGAATGTTACTCGTTGGGGCAACGAGCCAAGGATACCCCGGGGGGTAACGGGTATCGCAAGCACTATTCTTCAAAACTCGATACGATCAACACCTAGTCACGACACTCGAATTTATTCCATCATGTCAATATTCGACACTTGTTTCTTTCGGCGACGCCCGAACCTATTCTGAAAGTCAGTGGGGAATCCAAACGACTCCTACGCTTTACCTTGGAACTTCTACGACGCAAAACCGCCTTGCGCTAAGATTTCAGTACACGACTATTAACGCCACGAAGCCCGCATTTCTCGACCGTATACGCAACCTCTCACGATTTGAACTTAAAAGAGGCATCACCTAGCATCCGAGAGATCCTCAAACGATCCGCAACTCCAGCAACTGGAAGATAATCTACGAGGTGCTTCTATCTTATGCTATCATGTCCGGGGCATCGATAACATGTCTGCTGGTAACAACGCGCGACCAAAGAAATCGACAAGTTTCCGAACTTGCAACCATCTACTTGATAAAAGTAGATACTAGGCACGAGATGCCAACTTCTCTTTTACCTGATCGTAACCCACGTTTTGCATCCGATTCTTCGCAAGGCTGTGCACGAAAGACTTTTGGGCTCACTGTTAGGCATAAGCACCGCTTATCGCCCGCAAACTGATGACTGGGCGAAACGCACCATCCAAACACTCAAAGGCATGCTAAGAGCATGTGTTATCGACCCTTGGATACTAGTGACACTTCCCTTCTGTAGAATTCTCTCCCAACAACTGCTACCACACTAGCATTCAGGCAGCACCATTTGAGGCATTGCACGAACGCAGATGCCGGTTACCTCTGTGTTGGGCGGAAGCCAAAGTACCGGCCCAGAACTTGCACTTGACACTACGGGTGGGATTGCCCAGAACAGAAAACGCATGACGGCAACTCCAGACCGTCAGAAAGGCTACGCGGATAAGCGATGGAAACCTCTAGAATTCCTAGTCGGAGACTGGATTCTACTTAAAGTTTCACCCTGGAAGGGTGTGGTACACTATGGCTAACGAGACGAGCTTAATCCGTGATATGTTGGACCGTTCGAAGTATCGAAATGATCAGTAAGGTAGCATACTGACTAAACCTGCCTGAAAAAGTTGAACGTGGTACACAACGTCTTTCACATACCTGATCTGAAGAAGAGTCTGTCAGATGAAACATTCGTTATTCCTTTTTAGGAACTCGTGATCAACAACAAACTACGCTTCGTTGAGGAACCGGTTGAGATCAAGGATCAAGAAATCAAAACCCTCTAACCTAGTGTAACCAATCGACCGAGTTCGTTGGGACTCACGCCGTGGCCCAGAGTTTAACTAGGAACGGGAAAACCAGCTGATGTACACGTATCCCCAGTTGTCTACAAACATTACTTCCAGCACTGAGGCTACCGCTAAATTTCGGGAAGAAATTTCAAAACCAACAGGGGGTGATGTGACACCCCACAAAAACGTTTAAACACACTAGCTTGTCAGTGGCTGCGTTCTAAATTTCGGGACGAAATTTCTTGAACTTGGGGATAATGTAACACTTCGGGTTTTCCTGTACGTTTCTTGGATGTTATAATTAAATTTGTGAAATTCTATACTATGAGAAATACGTACAAACTCTGTGGATCTTGTGCTGCGTGATTTTTCGTGCTATGTGATTTACGTGTTAGTTTTGTGGATTTTCGCGAAACTGCTTGTATCTACGTATGGTAATGGAGACTATCTATACATATAGAGCGTAGTGTATGACTTTTACTTAAATTTCGAGGATGAAATTCCTATAACATGGGGAGAATGTGACAACTCGAACCCTTGACCCTGATCGTCGACATACGAGCATTTTATTATTATTATTATTATTATTATTATTATTATTATTATTTTAACTAAATAGCCACGACGAGAGGAACGTTTCGTTTAACAATCGATCCGAACACAAACGTATTTAATGTGACACACATGTATATAAAATAAATAGCATAAGTGATTGCGCGTTTTGGGATGAACCCGTATCTATATAAAGACACACAAACGATATTTTGCAGGCTAGTATACTTGGGCCAAGTCCAACCCAAAAACCCATCTCCTAAAACCCTAGCCTATAAAACCTTATTAACCTCTCCCTCTCTCATTTCTTAAA
The DNA here is from genome assembly GCA_030545235.1 of Helianthus tuberosus. Lineage (NCBI taxonomy): Eukaryota > Viridiplantae > Streptophyta > Magnoliopsida > Asterales > Asteraceae > Helianthus > Helianthus tuberosus. Next base: position 24,596 of record JARYGA010051239.1, read on the forward strand.
TAAACAAACCCTAATCACACTTTTGAGAATCCAGCTGCACACCTCCCACTCCCTCTGCGATTCCGGTCACCGGAGCACTTCCGGCCAGCGTCCTGCCTCTCCGACGAGCACCCCAACCTTCTCAACCCTTTTCCCTCAGCTTCACCTTCTCCGATCACACGCAAACAACACATCCCACTCGCAACTCAGCTCCCTCATCCTCGTTCTTTCTGATTGGCGGCAGATGAACCAACAGAGCCGGTCTTGCTCCTCCGACGGCAGCCGCACAACACCCCTGTCTACACTCGCTCTCCTCGGACTCGACCGGTGAGCCTACAGCAGCGCCGCCATGACGGCGGCAATGGTGCTTCTAACTCCAACAAATTTCACCATCGATCAAGGCCAGGGTAATTCTGGTTCAAGACAACAAGTGGCAGCTAAGGTGAGTGATGACTGGAGCCGATGGCGATGGCGGCGGCTGTTGGAGCTCCGGTCAGTGGATGTAACAGCGGCGGAAATGTTCAAAAACCCTCTCGGTCAGTGCTATACCACTGCTGGCACCTTTATGTTCTCTGAATTTGTATAAGATTGATAAACATTTTGTGTGTGAAATATGTATATATACAGAGATTAGAAGTTATATTGTTTTAAAAGCTGATTAAGTTATTTTTCCTCTTGATTTGATGATTTTAAGTGATAATAAAAATGCTAGGATACTGTTTCCGTTAGTTAAGGTTAAACATATATGACGGTTGAATGGATTATTGAAATGGTGACTTTGTGTGGAAATTGGGTTTGTCATAATTAGTCAAGATTTGTTTGAAATTGTGTTGTTGTGCTTCTTGACCTTGTACATAACTGTGAATGTGAATAAATAGGATGGTTGAAATATCAGTAGTATGTTGGTATATATTTGCTATTGTTAGTTTGTGTAAAACAGAAAATTTGTTACTTATTTGTGCTACTAGAGTTCGTGAATATTTGATGTTTGTGAAAGCGAATTAAAGACTAAATTGTCCAAATAAATACTCTTGATCCTTTGTGGTATTTGAGCTTATAAATTACCTGCACTTCGTTGTAATATTTGATCAATGCAAGATGATTGTTAGGGATTTTTTATGTGTAAAATGAATATTGCTATTGTGTTGGTAAAACTGTGATAGATAATGTGGTGTTATCATAAGTTGAATATGTTTTGATGAATATTGGGAAGCCTAATGATGAACTGTTAAATGGTGCCAAAATATTTGAAATACATGCATTTGATCTGATTTGATAGTATAAGAAATTGGAAGCATGTTAGTGAAAGTTGATTGGATAGTACATGCTTATGAATTTTGATTGGATAGTACTATTCTGAAAATTCTAGAAGCATTAGCATGGAGCGAGTCGAGACCTCAGTATTGCGACTCGAGACCATCAATCATCAACTCAGACAAGGCGCTCCAAGAGTCGAGACTAGTACAGTTGCGACTCGAGATCTCCCGATCTCGACTCGAGACCTCTACGGTTGCGACTCAGTTATGCATAACTCGAGACCGTCTGGTTGTGACTCGGAACTTCATGGTTGCGACTCGAGACCTCTTGTTCTTGAGTCGAGACCACCCGGTTTCGACTGGACTACTCTGCTTAGTTGTTGGGCCGCACAAACTGATGTTTTGGACTATGTACTAGTGTTGTTGTTTGACTGTTGATGTCTAACTGATGTTGATTAATTGTTCATACGTTAGAACAGGCCCAATAACATGCATGCTGGTATGATACGTGTTACTGTGCATTATGCAAAATGTGTGTATTATACGAAATGTGAATTTACGTGCTACGTGTTAGATACGTGTAATTTATACGCGACGTTACTTGCACACGAACCTAATAAATATGTATAACCATAATAGGGTATGGTTGACCGACGTAACACGAGTAAATTTACTACCGAGCAAAGCAAAGGTGAGTTCACTACTTTTTACTTAAAGCATGCGTTCCCGGTGGTTGGGAAACGGAACAAAACACTTTTCTGGTTTGGGATTGCTTACTATCTCCTTGTACGGGATACGGTATTTCTATCTCCTTGTGTGGGATACGGGTAACAACACTATCCCCTTGTGAGGGATACAAACTTACTTTTCTTCCCTTGTTACTGGGATACAAACTTACTTTTCTTCCCTTGTTACTGGGACACAAACTTACTTTTCTTCCCTTGTTACTGGGATACAAACTTACTTTTCTTCCCTTGTTACTGGGAACGAACTTACTTACTTCCCTTGTTACTGGGAACTCTTAGTTAATTACTGTTTGTACGGAAATGCAATGAGCAACACTAAACGAAACTCTATCACTCAAGTCCCTACTATTTAATACCGATTAGTCGCCGGGGCCAGGCGAACGGGTTATTAGTTAATAGCGCTATTTAGGTGTAACCAGCCTCACACCGACCCTTGTTACTGGGAACGGGCGTGAACTAATAGACTCAGGCAAACCGTCAATGATGATAGAACATTGACAAAAGGGGCATTGCGGAAACGTACGGTTAAGTAAGTATTCGGTATTGGAAAAACAGTTTAGTCGCTCACTTATGGGGTAGCTCCCCATGGCATGTATAAACGGATAAATTAACTGGTTAAAACAAGTTTTTGGAATTAAAACTGGAAAACCGCAAACACGTGAACTCGCCAACGTTATGTTGACACTCTATTGCATGCTTTGCAGGTTGCTCGGTACAAGTCTGGACGGACGTTGCAATCGGATGGAGTGCGTGGTTCGTAAGTAACATGATGATAAATTTGTGGTTTCAATTATGATGCGTTTTCTTTCCCTTTCCGCTGTGAACTTAAACTATGTTTTGAAAAATTTAAATTAGGTCACTAATTATACCATTATTTGTAATAATAATCAAACGGTTCAAAATAATTAGTGGCTAAGATCCTGGTCGTCACATGCCTCGCGGTAATACTCCGCGTGTGGATTTTGAGGGTGTGACAACGATATTTACTATAAGACACGTTTGAGTATATATATTACGACGCGCAAATCGTAGGTATATTGCTTATAACATGATGAGGGTCACCAATAAAATCGTTCAAGTCGCAAAGTTCTTAAAATATATATATGAACTCATATATATATATATATATATATATATATATATATATATATATATATATATATATATATATATATATATATATATAGGACAAAGATCCATTAGGAACCACCCTTTATTGCGAGAACCGCGAGAACCAGTGTGAACACAAACAGCAATTCCTAAAAAAATCTAAAAAACACCCAAATTTTTTTTTTATTTTTTTACTATTTTTTTTTTGAAAAAATCGCTATATTTTGTTAATAAAAAAAAAAATTTCAAAATTTTTTTTTTTTCGAGTAACAGTTATCCATGCACATGTGCATATGTATCGTTTCTTTGTCAAATTCCGTAATTCATTACAAATAATAGTCAATTGCACTTTCATTTACACTACCACGTGTAATACACTACGTTTTACGTTAACAATGTTAGAAATGCACATGTGCATCTATATGTATCAACAGGAAATAAGGTGTTTTGGTACACTACTTTCTCTTTCATCTATCATTCCATCCATAATACACAAGCATGCACATGTGCATTTTTGTCATTTCTTTGACAAATTCCGTAATTCATTACAAATATTAGACAATTGCACTTTCATTTACACTACCATATGTAATACACTACTTTTTATATTACCAATGTTAGAAATGCATATGTGCATTTATATGTATCAACATGAAATAAGGTGTTTTGGTACACCACTTTGAATACATTTTCCCTTTCATCTATCATACCATCCATAATACACTACCATTACCTCCTACCATCCATAATACAATACCATTACCTCCTACCATCCAAAATACAATACCATTAACAATATTTTCACTTTATTACATGTATGTAAACACCATTTATACCATCCAATCAACATATTACATAAAAAATTGACAACTATAACCAAACCATCAACCACTAGATATAACTAACCAAAAAACATGTATATGGGTCTACTTCTCCATTCAAAATCACAAACTTTTTGTACCAAAACACGTTATATCATGGTTATACCTAATTATGCACATGTGCATTTTGAATATTGGTAATGTAAAAAGTAGTGTATTACTAATGATATTGTAAATTAAAGTGCAATTGTCTATTCCTGATAACGTATTACCAAATTTGTTGAAGTAATGATACATATGCACATGTGCATGGATAACTGTTACTCGAAAAAAAAGTCTTTTTTTTTTTTTTGTTATGGTAACGAAATATAGCGATTTTTTATTAAAAAATATTAAAAAAAAAAAAAAATTTGAGTGCTTTTTTGATTTTTTTTTAGATTTTATTTTGTGTTCACATTGGTTCTCGCGGTTCTCGCGGTTCTCGCAATAAGGGTGGTTCTCGCATTAACCTTACCCTATATATATATATATATATATATATATATATATAAATACACCAATATAATAAAAAATAATAACTTTTCAAGAAAATCTCAAAGTTATGTGAAAATTTCTAAGTATCGGAGAAACTTAAGTATTTTTCTGAGTTTTTGATTATTAAATCGTTCTTATTTAATTTAGGACAAATAAACAATTTGAGGGATTGTGTTAACATATAAAAACACACCCAAAGGTGAGTACATAGTTCCACTATTTTAAGCTTTTCAAATGTTTTGGGGTGTAGCATATGTGAAAAAATTTACTTTTCGTTTTCATGACTTTATACATATTTTGTTACATGGTTCATATAATACAAATTTTCAAGACATTTTTATGGTATATTGACTTAGTATACCTAACACTTGGTTTCAAAGACATTTTTACTTGGCATATTAACTTAGTATGCCTATTGCATGGTTTTATAAAGACATTTTACATGACATGCTTACATTGAAAAGGACATTTGGGATGTTTAACGGGACAGTAGTACATTCATTAACATTGATCACGCCGCTCGGTACTATGTAATACCGCTATATGACTTGACAAATCCCATTCCCACTTCCTAGTTTGGTTTGAAAGATCTAAAGTTATTAAGCATGGATCTTGAAAGATCCATGGTTAAACATGATGTTGAAAATAATGATCTTTCTAATAAACATAAATTTGGTTAATGAAATAAAGTTTCATAAAAGTTTGTTTAAAATACTCAAGAACACTTATTTTTGGAAAGATCATAATATGTTAAGTGTAGATCTAAAAGACTACACATTTTTAACAAGAATCAAGTTCACCATGACGTTTCATATGGAAAAATTAGTGTGTGTTGTTGATGATTATTGTTGAAAATTGCTTTTGGTGTTGAAAAGAAAATAAACACATGTTTTGAAAACATGGGAAACCTCCATTTTTAGGGGAAACTATGTCAAAATTTTTATAAAATTTTGACTCTTAGAAAATATAAGTTGTGGTAAAGCTTATTCCGTAAAAATTTCACCTAAAAATATTTACCAAGGTTTCCCTAATTTTTGTGTAAAATTTAAAGTCAAGAAATGATGATTTCTTCAAGTTAAAATTAATATTAAGTATGTATATTTTTAGGGAAATATATATATATATATATATATATATTTAGTGATCACCAAATTTTGTGCTAAGTGTATATTTTGTGTATAGATGTAGTAGTGTATTAGGGACTTGAAAATACACTAAATACTCCCATGGAGTATAAATACAAAAATACACATACAAATACATGAGAATACACAAGTATACAAAATTCCTCACTAGGAAATGCATGGACAAATACAAGAAAATATATTTATGAAAATATATTTGTTAACATATTATTGAATTTGGACACTAGGGACTTAAATATGTATTTTTGGATAGAAATTACATAACCATTACCAAGTAATGGAATTTATACAAAAATCGGGTGGATGACAAGAATGATTATATATATTTTATAACATGACAAAATATATACATAATTCATACAAGTCTTAAAAATATATTATTTTTAAGAAATTTAATTCCGGAAAGTAATAAAAATCAAAGTATTGATTTTTGGTGAAAAATACAAAATACACAAGTGTTTACTTAAAATACAAGTATACTTTCCTAAGAATACTTGTACAAAAATAATATTGAAAATATTATTTCATAAAATACTTATATTTATTTTTGGTAAAATAATATAAGTAACATGCATGAAAAGTTAAAAATATAAATTATCTTTAACACTTATTACCTTGAGAAAGACTTTATGAATGAATATATATTTGAGAAGGAAAATATATATTTACAAATAAACAATATATACTCAACGGGCAAGACCCAACAAACAAGGGCACGACCCTCACAAAGATTGAACATACAAGAACATGAACATAAACAGAAGATGGTGACTTGTACTTGTGTAATACAAGTCTAGTGACTAACATTAATAGAACACGTATAGGTCACGACGCTACAAAACCAACCGGTGAAGTTTGCGGCGCAGGATACGCAAAGTTGTGAGTTCATGTCCCCACTTTTAAACTTTTTCTTGTTTTCTAAACTTGGGGAAAATACATGTACTATGGTATGTTGATTACAAAACTAAGGAATGATACTATAGATCACGTGACGTATAGGGTGCCATAAGCACCATTAATCTATTACATACCAAGACCGCGAAACAAAAGGTTAGATCTAATGGGTTTCAGGCAACCACACTCTTGGCCACTCTTTTACCAAGCAGTGCTTTTGTGTCTCTAGTCGTAAATCGACAGTCGTGAATCGACAAGTAAAAATGCCTATGGTTTGGATGCTTCCTATGTCGTTACATATGTTAGTGGCCTCGCGAACCATTAGCGATCTCGTATTCCTTATATTTACAAAAATACTTATTTCATACAATTACATACCATGTTTTCCATAACGAATGCTTAAATGTTTTCAAAAAACTGCATGAATTCACACCAACATTATGTTGACGATTTTCCAAAACTCACATGTATTTCAGGTAACTAAAGTGGATGTACGCGCAGTCTCACTCTTGCTCTTGGATGTCGTTTCTGTGTTTAGTTACTATGTGTCAAGACTCCTATGCCCATTTTGCGGGATTTGGTTGTTATGTCCCATCCTGTGTGGTCATATAAGGATCAAAACCTTTATGTTTGTCTTTTAAATAAAGTTGTAAACTTTTCAGACAATGTTTTATGCTGTGATGTAAACTCTAAACTTAACTTATGTTTTCAATTATGTAATGTTAATGGCATTTGGAGTTATTTTATGATCATATAGTATGTTTACCAGTCGTATGCAATGAGAACCTTTCAAGATCACACCTCGTGCTTCCGCCTTAGAAAGGGGTGTGACATCTCTCTCTCCCAAACCGTGAACACATACACACACACACATTTTCGAAAATTCATCCATATTTTAAAGATTCAAGTCTCTTCCAAGGTGTATCCTTGCATTTTCGATGATCCAAGGGTGTTTTCAAGTGATTCCAAGCATTTGCAAGCACCATATCATCAAAAATCTCATAAAAACCTGCTAATTTTCTTAAAGGTATAAACTTACTTTAGAGATTATGTTCTTGCATTTTGATGATGATGATGATAGAAGTTTCTCATGGTTCTTGGATTTTTCATTAACTTGAAATTAAAAGGAAATGGGTTTTTGATACAAAATAAAATGGAAGTACATATGTGTATTGATGTGTGCAAAATGCAACATATAAATTACATCAATTGTGGCATAAAACTAACCCTTTTTTAGTACTAATGTTGGAAAAAGTGTGCTTTTGTCTTCCTTTTGTATTTTCAGGATTAAATGAGCTCAAATTAACAAAAGAAACAAAAAGACAGCTAAATCTAATTTAGTAGGACCTGCAAGGGAACGGTTTGGTAAAAGTCTTGCCTTGTTCAGTGTATAGATCCTGCAAGGACCTGGGTCAAATTTAGTAGGACCTCCTTCAATACTTAACGGTATTGGATGGCGGGGGTCCAAACTCTTTGATCCCCTCATATGTAATGTTAGTGCATTTATCTGTCTATCGCCTCCGTCAATCTAGTTCGTAGTGGAAAACTGAAGAAAACGAGAGTTACATTGTTATTTTAGAATTAGTTAGTAAAAAAGGCAAGGTGGCATAACTGTAATTAATGGGAAACCTCATTAAATACCTTGGCCTATAAATAGATCTCTAGGGCTTCTAGTTTAGGACTTTTGCCATTTTCACATCTTGGAGAGCTAGAGGCTAGAGAGAGAAAGCTAGAGAGAGAAAGTTTGTAATTCGTGATTCAGGTGCTGTACATTTTCAGATTCGTTAATAGAATCACGTTTATATTACGTCATGTGTGTTTAGGTCGCGTTCGTGTACGGATTCCGCACGTTTCACGTTCGTTTCGCAATCATTTCGGAGTCAAAACCGGTCCTACAAGTGGTATCAGAGCAGGAGCTCGATTGCACTGATCCAACACACATTTCCGATCGTGATTTCATCAGATTCAGATCCGATTTCATCTAGTTCTTCATATTTTTCATATTTCTTACAGTTTTTACTGTTTTTCATCGAATTGAACAGGTTTTCATGGTCCGTTTCAGCTGATTTTTGGATATGTTGTGCGCATAGACCTGATCTAAAACCCTACCAAGTTTCAGATCAAAATTCCTAGTCGTTTAGGAGTAATCGAAGATTTTCTGTTCGTTTTTGCTGTCAAAATTCTGGTCCGCTTATCCGGACATTGACCTGATCCGCTTATTCGAACATTTTGGGAGGTTCGCTCGAACAGACATAATCTGGTTCGCTTATGTGACCATGTTAGGTCTGGTTCGCTCATAGGTACATAGCTGGTTCGCTTTTACGAACAAGTCTGGTTCGCTCATTCGACATTTCTGGTCCGCTCATTTGACAATAGCTGGTCCGCTAATTCGACATTTCTGGTCCGCTCATACTGATAATAGTCTGGTTCGCTTATTTGTCATCATCATCATTGTGTCTGTCCATATTATATCATGGCCCAATCAGATATTTGTTTCACTTGAAGTGTCGGTTTAGTGGGTTTGTGATTTGCCGCCCACTAGTTGAAGGTCCAATGAGCATTGGGTTGTGAATTGAGTATATCAAGATATTAAAATCAACGTATATGTGATGTTGGTGTGTCATCAACCAAAGTGATAATATCAGTCAAATACATGTGATAGTGTCAAATCGATATTCAGTAAAGAGTTTGAAGGCCACAATTGATGTAAAATAAAAATCACAGTGACGGCCCAATGGTTGAAGGTTGAATGTGTTGACTCATGTGAAGCATTAAGTACTATTATTTGTTTAGTTTTGAGGCCCAATCACATTGAAGAAGTTTGTCGGCTAAGTGAATAGTGTGCGGCCCAATCAAAGTGAATTCATTTGTTAGTGGCCCAATCAAAGGAGATTTGAAATATACGATTTGTTTAAACACAAATTAATATCAAACATGTCATGTGACTTCATTTGATACGTTTGTCGGCCACTTAATTGTTGTTATCAAAGATTGAACCGTACAACAATTTTGTCAATTAGTGGAAGTGGTTTGTGTCAAAGAGTCATCAGGTCACGAGGTTTGGAACACGTTTTGATCAGTCCATTTTGTGAAAATTATTCAGTTCATACGAAGTTCAAAGATTTCGAAGGGTCAAGTCAATTGAATTCATTCCGGGTCATATCTGTCCGTACAGTTGGTCAACGTTCAGTCCATACACAAAATCATCAGTTCGAGTACCAGTTTGTTTTAGTTAATTGATAAGCGTTTAAACTGATTGTGTTTTGTTTGTTTGTCGACAGGTGATTCAAGATGGCTAAAATGTTTGATGAACTGGAAAACACTAAATTTGAAAGAATAAACAATTGGACTTGTTGTTCTTCTTTTGAGAAAAAGGAGGTTTTGATTGAAAGATTTGAACATTTCATGTGTCAAAAGGATGAAACGTTGGATGAGTTGGAAATACGGTTTAAAATTTTAATAGACAGTTTGAGAAACAAGGATATTAGAATATCAAATGATGAACAGATATCGAAATTGGTAAATGCATTACCTGCTAAATGGGATAAATTCTTGGTTGAGCTAAAAAGGGAAGATTTTTTTCAAGAACTTTATCCAAAACAGTTCTTTAATGAGGTTAATGGAGAGCTTCGTAAGGAATATAAGAAAAAGAAGGAAATTTTGACCGAAATGGAAAAGAATTTACAAAAGATAAATTTGGATGTATTCATTGAAATGAGAAAAAGAATCTCTGTGTGTCTTGCAGCGAAAAATGATATGAAATACGATATTAAAAGGGGTTGTTATATTGATGAATATATGAATCCTATTGACTTTGTTAAAATTTTTTGTGCAGGAACATACAGGATGGAAATAAAGAAAGAAGCCGATGCTGAAAAGATGAATGAAAAATGTTCAAAATGTGATAAACTTGGAGCAGACAATGCCAAATTCTTGAGTGATGTGGAGAATTTGACATTGGAAAACAAAGCTTTGAAAGATGGGAAGAAAATTGATGATGAACAGATTCTGGAATTGCGCTTGAACTGCGAAAAATTGAGATCTGAAAATGACAAACTTTTGAAGAATGTTGAGAGTTTGTCATCAGAAAATAAAAATTTTAAACAATTAGAAAATGATTTCAAAAGTCAGATAAAAATTTTAGAAGATGAGAGAGATATTTTTGGTAAAAATAATCTCGAAAAACAATGTGTGATAAATTCTCATCTTGATAAAATCATTCGACTTGAGCATGAAGCCGAAGATAATAGAAAGAAAATTGCTGAGCTTGAGAATAAATTGAAAGGTTTTGTGAATTCTACTTCACATATTTGTCCAAAACCGATCAATTCTGTTCCAATAAGTGACAATGTCACAAATTTTGACAAAGTCAAAATTGAAGATTGTGATGACAAAGCTGATGATGAAAAAGAAAAAGAAAAGAAAAGAAAAATATTTTTAGATTTACAAGAAAAATTTAAAAATACTGTTTTGCAATCTACTGAAACAGGTGAATGTTCTAAACAAAAACCTGTTAAGAAGAGTGTAGAACAGAAACAAAAAGTTAAAAATTCGAAAAATTTTAAAAATGAAAATAAAAGCTCATTGGTTCAGTCATCCAATCATTATAAAAAATCACAAAAATTTGTAAATGAAAATTCACAAAATGTTGGTAATAAGTGGTGCAGGTTTGACCACAGTGCTCAAAAGACAAATCCAGCATTGAAAAGGAGAAATGATTATTACCAAGCCAAACAATGTTATGATTTGAAGGTTTGGACTGACAAAAGTGGATGGTACGATAACAGAGTGTGCTACACCTGTGGTGTGAGAGGACACATTGCTGTTAACTGCCAGAATTGGAGTTATGAGACAAGAAGATGCTATAATTGTCAAATCAGAGGTCATATTGCCAGAGATTGCCCAAGGAGATCGATGGGAAGATCGAGGGTTGAATCTCAGAGAACGGTAAAGAAACCAGTCACTGTCAAGCCTAAAGAACAGAAAGTGGAAGATAAGAAAGTAAAGCTTTCACAGGGGCAAAGAGACAGACTGAGGAAGAAGAGGAAAAAGGCGAGAGAATACTTGGAGAAGATTTTGTCTTCGGGTTCACCGGACAGATTGAATAAAAGTTCTGATGAATCGATTCACTCGACTGCAAAGCCAAGCAAATCGAATTCTTCAGATACAAATCTGAGGACAAACAAGAAGAAAAAGAAGAAAGTTATTGGCGATGAATCTGGCTCATCAAAGTCAGACAAGCCAAGTTCGGGCAATGAATCTGATTCCACAAAATCAGAGGAGCCACAAGTTGAGGTAAAAAGGGAAGAGACAGTTCCATTAATGAATGATGAGAATTTTCCACCATTACGAGCCGCAAACCTAAAATCAAAAGGTGTTGATGCTGGAAAAATGTTTAATAGCAATGTTAAACATATTTTTAGCAAGATGGTTGATGGTAAGGAAAAAGGAGTGAAAGAGTTTTATGAAGAAAAGAGAAAAGTTCAAAACACACCCAAGACTGGTCAGGCTTGGGTACATAAATCTGTTGGTTGAATTCCTGACTTGCCGGAGCTTCCAGGTTGGTAAGTGTGAAGCAGGTATCGGCATCATTCTTGAGAAATTCACAGGATGGTAACTGTGATATTTCGTCTTACAAGTGGTTAATCAAGGACATTAAGTTGTACTTGATTTTCTACAAGTGATTGTGGTGTTTGATCTTATATTGTTAAAATCTGTACAAAAAGGTTTTAAAGAGAACAAGGTGACGAGATGACCCCGAACTCACAAGTGATGGGTAAACAAACTAATTTTTCCGGAAAAACCATTCTGATTAAAACAAACTTAAGTGTTTTGAAATCATTATGGGAAAATAGTTTGTTGTAAGGGAGTGTTGATTGAATACGCCGAAACCCTCACGGCTGAACAAACATGATTACTTTCATCAGATTGAAAAACGGTTTTCAAACTGTTAAGATCAATGGGTTGTAAATCATGGGGGTACGTTAAGTTTTCTGCAAAACAGAGCATGAGATGCAGAAAATGGATGGCGAGACAAAGCTATCAGTATTGGTTGTCAAATTTTCTTTATATGATTTTGCATTTTAGGGGGAGACATATTGTTAGAAAATACAAAAACATTTGAAAATTTGAAAAAGTCAAAAACATGATAAAATTAAAAAAATTGAGTTTTTGCATAAAAAGAGGAAATGATAGTACATCAGTAGACAGTTACAGTACGCTAAAGAAATGGAAAGTTTAAATGTGTTAAACGATCTCACCATGGATGTGTCGGTAGATTTTTATACACTTAGTAAACTTTTTCGGGATATAAACCTAAATTCAAACTTACTTATTTCGTGGGGAACACTACTTGGATATATAGGTAACCCCTGAAATCTCGTTTGAAAGGTCTCATAATCTGATATACTAGGTCTTTATACTCAATGATGTCTGGGGTATTATTCCGGGACTTCTGCTGAACGGTAGTTCTGACCTAGTCCTTGAATAATATTTTCTGCAAATGCTTGAAACATAGCATTAAACCCTCAGCATGCCGATGAAACAATAAAATTGATAGTCGCTGCTGTTGTAAGCAAAAAGATCCTCTAAAGGGGACATACCGTAAAGTCGAAGCTGATATCTCTCTGCGTATACGGAAGTATCGACCTGAGATCCCTCGGCCCTCGCATACCTAATTTATATACAGATATCATTGTAGTATACTCACCTGTAAGACTGATTATTGGGATTCTGGATACGGGAGTATATTCAAGAGGTGGGACACATGAATAAGTTTAAGTTCTTAATACACCTAATTCGTATCCTGAATCAGTTGAAGTTTGTATGAAAATTTAAGTGGATCAGTATATCGACAATCTAAGTGAATTGTTTAATGCATAATGTGATTTTAAGCTCAACGGTACTTGTGACTTGTCAAAAACTGATATGATCCTCTGACGCATACTCAAACAAAAATATTGTCTGTAAATATGTTTGTACATATTTTTTTTACTGCTTTATATTTTCAGAAAATACAAAAAGATTTTTGATTCTGCTTTATTTTCGACAACCGATGTCTGAGTGCTGAGTTTCAAAATCTAAGTAAGCTGATTGTGTTTCTGAAAATAAACAAGTTCATTAATTTGAAACTTGAATTAAAAATAAAAAAAAATTAAAAACAGTTTGTGATATCTCCAAGGTCATTAGTTTGGACTTGGATGATTAACTGTGAGGGATTTGGATGCTTATACTGTTATAGAGCTAGTTTCCGATTCGATTCGATGAAACTGCTAAATTCATGAAAATTGTTTGTTTAGAATGTTGAGTAAGCAGGTTACAATTCCTGGATAGTTGAAATTTGAAATGCTGTTACTTATAAATGCTTGAGTGATTGCAAATGAGATTCCAGATTACGATCCCGGAAGGTGAATCTAAGGGGGAGTCTGAAGACGAGCTCAAAGCAAGGGGGAACTTGTATACGGAAAGCAAGGTGTCGATCCCAAAGCACAGAAGCTTGACGAAAGGGGGAGCCTGATGAAGAAAAGAGGAAAAGCTGAAACTGAAGACAGATCCACCGGGATTCTGTTCGAGAAGATTCAAAGAGAGAAAGAGAAAGAAAAGTCGCTACGAGCTTGGCTACAGATTGACTACAGCAATATCCAAGGGGGAGTCTGTTAGTGCATTTATCTGTCTATCGCCTCCGTCAATCTAGTTCGTAGTGGAAAACTGAAGAAAACGAGAGTTACATTGTTATTTTAGAATTAGTTAGTCAAAAAGGCAAGGTGGCATAACTGTAATTAATGGGAAACCTCATTAAATACCTTGGCCTATAAATAGATCTCTAGGGCTTCTAGTTTAGGACTTTTGCCATTTTCACATCTTGGAGAGCTAGAGGCTAGAGAGAGAAAGCTAGAGAGAGAAAGTTTGTAATTCGTGATTCAGGTGCTGTACATTTTCAGATTCGTTAATAGAATCACGTTTATATTACGTCATGTGTGTTTAGGTCGCGTTCGTGTACGGATTCCGCACGTTTCACGTTCGTTTCGCAATCATTTCGGAGTCAAAACCGGTCCTACATGTAAGCTAGTATTAATACTTTAACCCGGCTACTTAGGACTGTATCCCTGCTGACTCAGACTACTTAGCCGAGGGTAACGTCACCTTCAAAAGATGGGCCTACCATAATATGCATTAATAACTTAATTAATTATCTTTCAATAATCCGACCCTTTAGGATTGTATCCTTGCTGACTCAAACTACTGGGTTGAGGGTAACGTCACCTTCAAAAGAGGGGCCTACTAAAATAACTAAGATAATCTCTTAAAAAGTGCAAAAGTGCGGAAATAATCAAAGGTTACACTATGCACAAGTTGGAGCCAAGTGATTCATCTTGTCTATCTGTTTTTATTTTTATTTTATTTTCAGCATTTTAGTTAGTTTTTATTTTTCTAGTTTAAAACCTTTTTCTAACTTTTTGATTTGATTAGACGTTGAGGATAAACCGGTACTAAAAGCTATTGTGTCCTTGGACGACCTCAGTATCTTACCAACACTATACTACGCTCACGATGGGTGCACTTGCCCATATGTGTGTCTAGTGTTAGTAAATATCGTGTTTTATAAATATAAAACTTGGCTAAAGAAAGTGTAAAAGGGCTTAAAATAAACATTAAAACCATAACACACTTCACGCACATCATGTATATATATATAGCCGTATGCATGTATGTCTATGTATATGAGATTGGGTTTGATTTTTGATAGATACTTGTTTGATTTATTCTTGAGAAATGAATGCATGTTTAATCAAATGAATGTTATGTAAAGTTCTTGTGATTTGTCTTGATTTTGTGACAAAGGAAAACTTTTAAAAACATATATATGTATGCATATGCCAATTTTCTATATGTATGTACATGCACATGTAAATTTTTGTTAGTTAGTATAGATTAATGAAAAGAATGTTGCATGCAATGATGTCTAAAAGAAAAAAATGGTGAAATGATGAACATGTCTTGGATTTTATGAATTAATATCAAGTTTGATGCATTTAAGTTTATATGAAATGATGATGACATGATAAGTATGCTTTAGATACTTGTACATAAGCATGCATGTTGAATAAATGCTCAAGAAATGATGAAAAATGATTGTATGACAAAAATGTTTTAGAACAGATTATAAACATTAAAAATAACATTATTTGGTATATTATAATGGCATGAAACTTTGTCATAGGTTTGGTAGCTTCGCATGTTGTATATATAGCTTAGAAAGTTATAAAATATGTGAAATTTGCATGATTTATGTGGTTTATGTGAGACCTGCACTATCATGAGTATAACCACTATTTTATTCAGTAAATAACATGGGTTATGTTAAAATATCAAGTCGTTACGATTTGGGATCGTTATGGTAACGTTTGATGCAAAACTATGCGGTAAAACAGTTCAAAATCGGCTTTTCGGAGGATTTTTATAAAACTGTTTTAGAACAGTAATTAAACTGATATTTTTGCTATAAAAATAAGTATTTTAACTTATATTAAGTTTTCTTGGTGTTTGGTTAGTCGTACGTGACTTCCGACACCAAAAACGTTACCGAATCACTAAAATGCGCGTTTTTCAATATACACTAGAATGGGTTGTACATGGGTAAATTTTTTATGCATTACAATGTGTTTTGTGATTTAGATTATGTGTATGATGATATGCTAAGACTTGACAAAATTATGTGTATTACGATATTTACTATATGACACGTTTGAGTATATATATTACGACGCAAAAATCGTAGATATATTGCTTGTAACATGATGAGGGTCACCAATAAAATCATTCAAGTCGCAAAGTTCTTAAAATATATATATTAAATCATATATATATATATATATATATATAAATACACCAATATAATAAAAAATAATAACTTTTCAAGAAAATCTCAAAGTTATGTGAAAATTTCTAAGTATCGGAGAAACTTAGGTATTTTTCTGAGTTTTTGATTGTTAAATCGTTTTTATTTAATTTAGGATGAATAAACAATTTGAGGGATTGTGTTAACATATAAAAACGCACCCAAAGGTGAGTATATAGTTCCCCTATTATACGCTTTTCAAATGTTTTGGGGTGAAGCATATGTGTAAAATTTTACTTTCTGTTTTCATGACTTTATACATATTTTGTTACATGGTACATATAATACAAATTTTCAAGACATTTTTATGGTATATTGACTTAGTATACCTAACACTTGGTTTCAAAGAAATTTTTACTTGGTATATTGACTTAGTATGCCTATTGCATGGTTTTTCAAAGACATTTTACATGACATGCTTACATTGAAAAGGACATTTGGTATGTTTAACGGGACAGTAGTACATTCATTAACATTGATCACGCCGCTCGGTAGTATGTAATAGCGCTATAGGACTTGACAAATCCTGTTCCCGCTTCCTAGTTTGGTTTGGAAGTGTTAGGGAATGACAGAATCCAAATACATTTTTGATAAACCTTGATCCTGATAACGGTTTATCCGACAATATCAAGGCTTGAGTGTATGCGATAGACAAACTGTATAAATGTTCATATCGATAAAAGCAATGGTTTTCAAAACATAACTTTTGTATTAAACTTTTGTTTATTCAAAGACCTTGTTTTGTACATGACATTTGATTACATAAGACATTTGTTTATACATGACATTATGCATTTGGCTTGAGTAAATACTATTTATTCGCCATACAAGACATGGTTTATACTGGACATTTGACATTGTTTACACATGACAATGACATTTAAACAAGACATTATTTCATGGTAATTAATAAGTGATTTAAATAACGAAACATGTGTAATATGATAAAAGCATGGTGGATACGCCGCTGGTACTTACTATATATAAGTGTTTTTATTATGTTACACATCGTGGCGTTATCTAAACCCGCTTCAACAAGGACAAGACATGACATATTTTATACATATTAATTTCATTTGGTTATCTACTTAACCATACATCATTCTTTTATATCATTTGAATTTCATATGACTTTATAAAAGAAAATATTTTATAAGGTTCATGACTACTTTTCGTTAAACATTTCTTTTAACATTCAAGTCATGTGTGACAACCGTCAAATTTGCATGCATCCATACGTTAATTAATATTGATTTATGCTTAACGATTGTGCTTAATTACAACTGATGACTTAAACTGCTTTCTGATTTCTGTATCATACATACATGTGCATCACATTTCATACTGTCACACCATTTATGACAAATGAACTTTAGTGACATAAACGATGCACAAAACACGGTTAGCACAATGAGCGGTTAACTTAGAAAATGCTGACGATGTTCAGTACATAAACAAATAGTGATTTGAGACCCAACATGGGCCAGGGACAAGGTACTACACTAGTATGGTGTGTAGGGAAGTAAGGACCATAAAACTGCGTCACTAGGTGATAGATAAAGTGCCGAAAAGTGCCTAAAACCCACTTTAAGTGCAGAATTCTGCATTTTTCAGCGAAATTCAACATTTTAAAATGCTAGTAATATGCAGAACATTGACTAAATGGTCCTGAATGCTTTCCTAAGTGTTGGGAATTAATTGTGTTACAAAAGGTTACATAAAAGACACTATTCGGAATAACTTGACACTTTAACGGAACGGTATCTAACCGAACAACCGGACATTACCCGGAACACCCAAAATTTTACTAGAAACATTGTTTAATTATTTTTGGACTAGTTATGATCCCCGAACACCCCAACACACTATATATTGTGTCATACACTTAAAACACTAGACTTTTCACTTAACCCCCAACTATTATTTACTTACCATTACAACTTACACTTGGACCCCCTCCCCCTTATATTTTCGATCACAAGGTGTGGCCCCACTTGTGATCTCCAAAATCTTACAAGATTTTCAATAATCTTCCATATCTAGCAAGATCCTAAATAATCTTCTCTAGATATTGCTTAGATCCTCCTTGGATTTTATGTGATCTTCTTAGATATGATTAAAATTTACATATTACCCCCCCCCCCTTTGGAACTTACGGTCACAAGGACCTCACCCAAAATCACCAACAAATCTCACTAGATCTCATTCTAATATTTTATTTTATATCTTACTTGATCTACTTGCCATAATATTGAGTAACAATCTTACAAGTATGGTGCACTAGATATCTTTATCATTCCATATCTTTCACAAGATCACACCATCTCTCACTCACTCAGTGCCCTCCCTCTAGGCTCACACTTCAACCGCCACCATCACCACCTTAACACCACCATATCCATCCATTTCAAACTCCATTCATGTGTTAGGAGGTGCTTTGAGAAGATTGTAGCTTGTGGATCATCAAGGAGCTTCATTACTTGCTTTTTCACATCATTTTTCATCATCTTTTCACTAGAGTTCTTCCCTAGCCTTTGTGCTAGTTGTAAGTTCTTGTTTAACTCTTGTTCATCTTATTGTTATGATTAAAAGATGTAGTATAATGATATACAAGAACACTAAAGAACAAGAACTAAAAACTTGAACATAAAGTTTACATAAATATGAAAGATAGTGAAATATTGCTAGTATGATATTGTTTTGACTATGTTGATGAATACTTGTTGATTCTTGGTTATGTGATGTTAACCACCATATGGAACTTGTCAAATGATGTTTAGAAACATGATTTAACAAGACTAGGAGGTGATTATGTGATACATGAAATAATCATCTTCCAGTTTAAGCATGAACTTGAAAGAAAATGATTTTTCTTGAAATATAAGTGAACAAAGTAAGTTAATGATCATGTAGATCCGAGTTCTACAAAAGACTTTTCTAAATAAACCAAGTTCAATAATTGATTTTTGGAAAATAAAATAAGTGTGAAAACATTTTATCTACAAGAAGAGTTCAAAAGGTTAATTTTTGTAAAAATTGTTTACAAGTTGTAAACACTTAACTCTTTTAAGAAAACGATTTTTAAAGAAGTGAATACACTTTGAAGGATAACTAAGACCACTAAACGCATTACCAAGTTACTACGTATTTTCGGGATGTATCAAGTTCATGATTAATATGTAACGCATATAGTTTTTGCTCTTGGTGATGTAAAATTGTTTAAGAATTGATTGTTAATTGGTTTTTGAAAAGAAAATGATATGCTATATAGCTTGGACACCTCCGTTTACAAAGGAAACTCTGGCGAAATTTCCTAAAATCCCAAGACTTAGAAATTATTTTCTAACAAGTGTTTACAAATGTGTTTTAACTTTGTTTTTCGAAAGTAAACTTCGCCATAAGTTTTGTTACAAAATTTCAAAGTGTCGGAGGTGGGTTTTCGTAAATAAAAGCGAATAAATATATATTTAGAGTATATATTTTATACTAAACGCTTGTGTGAATATTTGTTCGATTTGCGAACTAGTTATATTATTTTAGGGCAAAGTAATATAACTCATCAAAACCCCATCACATTTATAACCCCAGAATAACACCAAAAATTTCAAGGAAAAAATATTTAAGTTACATACATATTATTGTGGAACCGAACGCAAAAACGTAACTTACGAAATATTCCGGAAAATACTTTTACAAATATATTTTTGGGTAAATATTATTTTGGGATACAAGGAGTGAAAATATATTATCTTTGGGAAAGATATATTTTAGGAATACATTATTTTCGACAAATAAGTTATTATATATTTTTCTAAAGTGGGACTTAGGAATATATAATGTCAAGACTCTAATCATAAAATACCCCCATCCTTGGGAAGGAAATACGCATATAAAATACTTGAGAAATATGGGTAAGAAATAGTTGCCTAATTATTATTCCAAAACCCTAAAAACAAAACTTAAGTTAAAATAATTATTATTATTTAAACAAGAAGTTATAACTTGGAATAATATCAAAGTAACGTAACTCAAAAACCCTCATACTAAGCAAAGGCACGACCCGTCGTCTAATAGACATTAGTACACTGTAGGTAGTCGTGTTTGCGGAGGAGACTTGGGTTACACAGACTGAAGACGCAATACTGTGAGTTCATGTCCCCCTTTTCTTTTAACTGTTTTCAGTGTTATACTTCGGGGGTGAAATACATGTTACAATTATTACAGACATTTTATACATGGTATGGTTAGCTTAAGGAGGGTTACTACTTAGATCATGTGAGTGGGTAGGCGGATACTTGAGGCCATTAATCCTCATTGTAGGACCGAGGGACATGAGTGATAGATCTATTCGGGTGTAGCGAGCCCCACTCCTTAGTCCGCTGAGTGGACCATGAGGTGACTATGTCTTAACGACGAAATCTGCTAGGTTTGAGTCTTCCTGCATCACTTCACACATATCAATGGCCTTGCAAACCATTGGTGATCTCTTTTTCCTTATTGCTACATACCAGGGACTTTCATACATACAGACATATTTCAAAGGTTTATTCATACACATATATACATGAACTCGCTTAACTTTTGTTGATTTTTCAAACTACATGTATTTCAGGGAACTAAAAGGATCTGGCAGGTGTATGCATGTGTCTACAAGCTGCGTGTTAAATAAAGGATGTCATCCGTGGTCGTAGAGTTTAAAAGATGTATCCTATTCCTGGACGGGATACATGTTTCTAAACTCAGGATTATTTAAAGTCTCTTGTTGAGTCCATGGGAACTCATTTGAACATGTTATGGTTTGTAACTAATTGGCGTCAATGTTTTCAAGACAATGGTATTGTGGTATTTTCTAAACTTTATTAATGGATGAAAATCTTTTGGTTTTATCATATAGCATTGTTATGATCGATTGCTATGGTATTAAGAAGTCACACCAAAGAACCACGCTTCCGCAAAAGTCAGGGTGTGACATCATGAATCTTCAACACTAAACCTATGTTACTCACAAGCATTTTTATGTTGACGTATTTACTTTCACATATGTTTCAGGAACGAATGTTTGACGTGAGCGAGCTTCACTTAGGGCGACTTGGGCCTTAGCAAATCTAAAATCAAGAAAGTTATCATCTTTTATGTTATGTATTTTGTTTGAACTATGACAATGTAATAATTTAAACTTGTAAAACTTAACTTTAATTATCATGTGTTTTGAAACAATAATTCTGCCACATGACTCCCCGATGTTTCTGCAGCGGTTTGTTGTTTGACGCGGTCGAGGTGTGACAGAAGAGTTGGTATCAGAGCTCATGGTTATAGGGAATTATGTTATTAGTAAAAATTTAACCTAGACTATAACCTTTCTAGGACCCTAACACAAGTTACCTTGTGTTTAGATCTTAAAACAATACTATCACCTATCCTTAGGTGATTACCAAAACAAGTACACAAATCTCAATTCCATTTGAAAACAAATCATCTATCCTTAGATGATTTGTTTTTAGGCTTTACGTGTTGGTGCATGTTTGTGACAACAGCTTAGATTTGGTCTTTGGATATCTTGTAATTAGATAAACGATAAACAGTTAGCGGGTTTAGCTTTGTAATAGTTAGTTGTAATGTTTGGGCTAACTAAAACCCACATTGGGTGATGGGGGACGAAATGGGCCTAGCCCATGTAGAAACCCAAGTCTAATGTTGCAACCTTGTGTTATATAAACAAGGTTAGGCTTTAGGGTTTAGGTTAATCAGTTGATCAGAAAATCAGTTAATCAGCCAGAACATTGTGTGAGAGTAATTTCGTGAGAGTTGAGAGACTTGGACGAAATTGTTGTTGGTTAGGGTTTTAATTGATTGTAAATTGCAAGTTGGATAATCAATAGTAAACCCGGTTTGAAAGTGATTTGCTGTTTCTGTTTTCTACTTGTTTCTGTGATATTCTGATCAAGAGGATTCCGCACTCTTGATTGGAAAGACAATTCTGTGAAAGATCCATACGAATAGGGGACCTACAATTGGTATCAGAGCATTAGGCTCTTGAAGGCTCGGTTCAGAATTGTTCTTGGCAGAAACAGGGAGTTTTCGAAATTTTTGAAAAATTAGGGTTTTAAAATTTTCGAATTTTCTGTTTGTTTGATAAAATTTTTTCGAAATTCGTGGCTGTTTTGATAAAAATTTTCGAGATTTATTGGCTGTTTTGATATTCTGCTTTGTTTGTTTGCTGATTTGCAGGTTTTCGGGACGATTTCGGTTGGATTTTGACGAGTATTTGGCTGGAATTCGAAGACTATTCTTCGTGTTTTTCGTGGTTTTTCATCTGTTCTTGATAATTTTCGACATTATTGTGCTGATTTGCTGTTTTGATTTTGCAGATTGTGTTGGAAAATCTTCAGAATTTCGAACAGATTGACTTTCCAAAGTTACTGGGCGATTTTAACATTTTCGCAGACTGATCAGCGAATTCGTGTCTAAATTACTCGGTGAACGGCGAAGTTAAATCCAAAGGCGACTTTGGTAACCGGATAACTTTCCACAGCGAAGTTATTACGGTTTTCGGCGAATTTACTGGCCGTCGTAATCGCGAAATAAACCAGCGAATTTGACTAGCGAACCTGAACAGCGAATTTGACCTGCGAACCTTTGAACTTTGACCAGCGAATTTAAGTGATTACCCAGCGATTTTAACAGCATTTTTAAGGGGTGGAATTTTCGTTGGCAAGCGTCGAGAAAATTTGACTGTTTTGCAAATAGAAATTGACATTATATATCATTGGATTTTTAGGGTAAAAAAAAAAAAAAAAAAAAAAAAAAAAAACTCTGGAAAATCCTGAATACGGTTTTTGACATTATATATCATTGGATTTGTCTTTTCGAGACGATTCTAACGGTGTAATTTGGTAACCACTGTTTTCGGATAAATTTTGTACGGTTTTAACAGTCTGTTACGTTAAAATGTCAAACATGATGAATTTGAAAGCACCTAAGATGATGAAGGTGGAGAATTATCTTACATGGAAGGACAACTTCAAATCCTTCATTAAATCTCAGGATGCACGCATGTGGATCTGTATTGAAGATGGGTATGTAAACCCTACACATGATTATGAGGGCAGACAACGTAGAACAGACTATGTGAACATGAAAGAGGATGATAAAAGGAAGCATGACGCTGAAAAGAGAGCATTGGCTGCAATTAAAATGTCCTTACCTGATAGCATCAAGCATATCTTCAACAAGTACACTAATTCAAAGGATATGTGGGATGCATTACGAAAGCGATATCAGGGAAATGAGAGTGCCACTCAGGCATTCATGGCAGAGATAGTGCCAGTTGATGAGGTTGAAACTAGTGTGAGTGATGCTAAATCTGAAGTGAAGAATGCTGAAGCAAAAGTGGATGCTGAAGTAGAGAAAGAGAGTGAAGCTGAACAGGATGTTGCTGATGAAAACTCAGAAGTTCATGAGAAAGAGGTACAATCTATTTCTGTGTGTTTGAGATGTCGTGAACTACAGGGTGAGGTTGCCAGGTTGACAACACAAAACCAAAGTCTGGTAAGTGAGATGACTAACATAAAAGAAGCAAATTTTTTTGTTAAAAGAAATGAATCATCATACTTGAAGAAAATAAAAGGTTGTGAAGCTGAAATTGAAGCTTTAACTTGTAAATTAAATGAAAAACTTCAAGTCATAGACTTAGCTCATGACATGATGGCTGAGAAAACAAAAGAGATTTCTGATAAATGCAAAGAGTTGTCAGATGCACAACTCAAAATTGTTGAACTTGAAAAGAAATTGAGTCAATTCAGAGATTCATCTTTTGTAATGAAACACATGATGGGTGGGTTAAAGAAGAGTAATGACAAGACCAGTGTGGGCTTCCATGGCTTTAATGAAGTTCCACCTCCTCTTAGTCATGACTATTCATTCCTGCCTAGTGAAAATGAGCTAGCAGACTTTATGGCATCTACACCTAGTAGTTTCGCATCCACATCAAGTCAAGGTGTTGGATCTGAGTGTGATGATTTGAAAAGGAAAAATTCACCGCCTAAGAATAAAAATCAAGCTTTTGTTAAAAAGATTAATTTTGTTCAAGGTAGTGATATGAAAAATGAAACAACAGTTATTGAAAATGAATCAAATGTAGAGTTTGCTAAAAATAAGAGCATAGAAAAATCTGAAATAAAGCAAACTGGACAAGGTTCATCTAAGGGATCATCACCATCTGATAAGGGATCTACCTCTGAGAATCCAGCTAAGAAGTCTTCTAGAAAGAGATCGTGCTTCAAATGTCACGTCAAGGGACATGTAGCAAGCTGCTGTCCTAACAAAAAGAGTGAAGCAAAACTTAGTGAAAAACAGAGAGGGAAATTACCAGTGAAGGAAGGTGAGAGTGAGGAGAAAGGCTCAAATTCTCCATAGAAATCTGCTCCTAAGCAAAATAATGGTTGTCGAAATTTTTATAACAATGGCTTTAGAAATTATAACAATCAAGCTTCTTGGAATCAAAATTCGAGATATCAGAATCAAAATTTTCAAAGGTCATATAGTCCAAATGTATATAGGAACCCTCAGGACCAGAGACCTTATGGAAATCAAAATCAAATTCCATCAACAGGTCTAAGATCCAAGACTCCAGTTAGGAGTAATGGATATTGGATGGATGTTCCAGTGGTTGGTGAATTTGGACGACCCAAGACCATTAAGGCTTGGGTCCCCCAATCTAACTAATTTCTTAAGTTGGTGTGTGCAGGAGCTGCTAAGGAGGATTATCAACTGATATTGATAATGGCTGCTCTAGGCACATGAAGGGGGGTGTGAGATTGTTGATATATTTATATTGTTTGATTTAAATTGAAGTTCAAAGTGCTGATTCGACACAGAAGATAACCTGGCAGATCTTTATACTAAAGCTGTTGACAGGGCTCGCTTTGAACACTTAGTCGAACTCAACGGGATGAGGAACCCTGGATAACTGGTTTTTCATAAGAATTTTTGTAAATAGTTTACTGTTTTTCTTAAAAAATCAAAAATCAAAAATACAAAAACATTGAAAAATCAAAAACATAAAAAAAAATAGAAAATCAAAAATGAGTTATCACTGTGTGAAAAAGAAGAAATGATAGTACATCAGCAAGTTAGACTGTCACACTGAAACTGAAATTAAAATGCTTAAGTGTGATAGCAGCTTCATCATATGATGTACCAGTAGGCAAAAGCATGAAATAATCAACTTACCAATGTGATATAAACCTAAATGAAATGAATATGAGTGGGGAACACATCAGTGGTGTATGGTTTAATGACCTTAAATCTTGCGTTGATAGATTGCCAAAATCTGAAGTTTTGGGTCTTTATACTGTTATTTCATCTGGGGATATCTTAACTGTTTTTCTGTTCAGAACTAAAATTGTACATGACCTCAGGAAAGAAAGTCACTTGGAATTAGCGCATTTCTATTTGAATGTCTGTATGTTGTCCCGATACACACAATTTTGATCTGATTCTGAAATCTTCTCTGAAAAAATCGTGTACCTCCTCTGCTGCATCCAGATATATGCTGACCTGGAGGTGCTAGGCAACGATAGCTTCTGCTGCATCCAGATACATGCTGACCTAGCTGTACGTTGTCGCTCTATAGATCTAATACACCCGAAAGAGGCCCTCAAGTGCCCAAAAGAAACCCAATAAACCTATATCAAACTGAGAAAACTCATTTGATCTGTATATTATACCATCTCTCCTAAAGATCTATTCTGTTCTCTTCTCAACCTATTCCCAGTTAAGATTTCAGAAATCTGGATTGGACTTGTGAAATATGTGGTAGGGAAGATACTTGCATGATAGAGTGTGTTGTTTATATGTCACACCCCGACCACGTGGAACATACAAAACGTGGCGGAAATGTCGGGGAGTGTTGTAACAGAATTAATTGTTTCATAACCATGGCAATTGAAGTTTCGTTTTATTAAGTAAAAGTGATACAATGTCTTAACAAACAAAGAAATACAACATAATTAACTAGTCTTGCATCTTTTATTGTTACTAAAGCCCAAGTCTGCCTATGTGTATCTTGACCATCTTATGCAACAGTTCCTGAAAAACACATGTGAAAATAGGTACGTCAGCATAAAAATGCCTGTGAGATACATAGGTTTTGTGAAAATAGGTTCCATGACTTATGTTTGAGAAAATGTTTAGTCATGAACCTTGTAATTTACTTTGTTTTGTAAATCATTTGAAAAACAATGAGTTCAGATGATATGTATACAATAAATGAATAATGTATGGTTAAATGAATAACCATAGTAAAATGGATTTGTATAAGATAGGTTGTTTGTAAAACAATGTCTTGTGAAAAGTATGTTATTTGTATAAAATGTTCTATGTCTCAAACTGAAATGATTCAAATAACGCTACAATATGTAATACCATACAAACACTTATATATAGGAAGTACCAGCGGCGTATCCACCATGATTGTATCATATTACACACGCATCGTTACTTAATCACTTAATCAAACCAAACCAAACCAATGTCAAAATGTCTATGTCAAATATCCATGTCAAATGTCTATGTCAAATATCCATGTCAAATGTCTATGTCAGAATGTTATGTATGGCAAGTGAAATGTCTCAACTAAACCATACGCACAAAAACAAAGTATTGAAGTAAAACTTGGTTTAAATCAAAGTTATGTTTTGTGGGAAATGCATGATCAAATGTCAATCATGTTAAAATGTCTATGCCGAAATGTCTATGTCAAATACGGTTCACACGGTTCACAGACACAAACGGTTCCCAGATATCAACGGATCACAGTCAAATGATTACAACGGTTCAATATGTAGTATAATGTGTTCATATGCTGGATAAGCATATGCAACAGAAAAGCAACGTAAAACAATGTACTAAGTACGCACACAATGGGCATACATAGCATGAAATGTAATGAAATCATGTACTATAATGTACTAATGAACATAGCAAGTATATGATGTCAAAACAGGAAAGCATGAAAGTAACAAGTAGGCACATGTGTTCCACCCCAAAACAGTTTGGAAAACAGTAAAAGAGGGGTCTATGTACTCACCTGAGATTGCTCAGTAGTCCTTGAGTAACAACTAAACAATGCTAGAGATCGCGGATATCAAACGGCACCTAGTATAGGTAGCTACATTAATAAACCGGACCTAAATCGGAGGATCGGGTAGCATTAGGGTTTGTAAACCAAACGAGTGTAGAGACTCGTGTCTTTTGGTTTAACAAAGCCTACATACTAAATGAAACTTAACCTAAGTGTCTACGACCCATTACGACCCGTTTAGGTAGCTTATGCTACTTTAACGCGTCGTTCGCGTGAAACGCGTTCGGACCGCCTAACTAGCCCTATGACAAGTGTTATATGCCTAAACATATTACATAATCAGTTATGTGACAAAGGTTTAGGTTACATATGCTTAATTACCAATTATACATGAAAAGGGTATTCTGGTAATTTACCTAAGGCATATAAACTACCTATCATACAACTACTTAAACGATGTGACCATAGGGTATAACCTCGGAAGGTTATTCCATACCCACTATGGTCACCTAATGTGTTTGGTCGGATCCTAATGATCGACCAAACTGGGTCGGGTTCGAGGTATAAGCGATTTATCAGATCGCTTACCCTACGACCCTAGACAACGTGGTAATCAGTAGGCATAGTCCCAAGGGACTATGACCATCGTGATTACAATCACGTTGCGAAGTTCTAACGAACTTCGCATTGACCATTACCGGTCAACGCTGAAAGTCAAACAAAGTTTGACTTTCTGACTCGAAAAGCAGTAAAATAAGGAAAAGAACGAAAGAATACTTACGAAGGGTCCCCGAATGCTAACCCAGATCAAAATAGCTCAGGTATGAAACGAAGGTTCCAACTTAGAGTCTTTTCAATCAGATTTGTGGGTTTTAAGCCAAAAGGGGGGTGGGTATTTATAGTTTTTGGGTAACCGTTAAGATCGTTTGTTGTAAAACGTGCCATGATCCAAGGCGTACACTTGTCGGAACCTTATGGTGGCTGAAATTAGGTTCTTATCCGCTGACTAGACGATTGAGAATATGTGGTTGAGAATCAAACAGCTGGGACCCGCTGTTAAAAACATGGAATCTGGTCCAGAAGGGGGCTCGCGTGACGCTAAGGCCCGTCGCGTCACGCTAGGCCCCTGTTTTGGCAGATTTTGCAGAAATGGTCCCTGCACCTTGTTTAAGCGATTTTCGATGCGTTTGAACCCCGTTAACCTCATTTCAAGGCTCTAAAATGAAGTTAAAGTATAGGGAACTCAAAACATACTCAAAAATATGCCGGATGATGGTTCGTTTGGTCGTACGAACGCGATGTTCGCTTAATTACGACGGAATGCGCATAAGCGCGAAAAACGATCCAAATGACGCAACGAATGGATTTTTCTTAAGGCGAACACTTAAATATAATGTAGTCATGCTTACATAAATTTTTGGATGTCCAGATGTATTCAGAATGTAAGTTATGCGCGAAAATGCAAACTTGTGCACTTTTTGACACTTTTAGTCCCTGAATGTCCCAACAGTTTATTTTAGCACACCGAACCCCTCAAAGCCTATTTCTAAGCCATGTAAAGGATATTTAAGGTGTGTTTAACTTATGGTCAAGTTCCGGAATGTCTGTTACAGTTCAAATTGGCATACTTTCGCAGTTTGTCAACTTTAGTCCCTGTAAGCGATTTAACTTTGATTTCACCACACCAAACCTTCCAAAACTTATATCTAAGTTATGTATAGGTTATTTATGGTATGTTAAGCCTATTTCACTATTCCGGAGTGTTTGCTGCATTAAACTGGTTATATTTACGCATTAGTGCGCGTATAACCTTCCAGAAAGCGATATAGTGATTGAAATCGAACAAGAATTGATATGTGTAAACGATACACATATTTTTACAAATCCCAAGTATGAAATACAATATTTCACTGGTTGGGCATTTGTTTGATGGTTGAAATGACACAGGTGTTACAGTCTCCCCTACTTTAGGAAATTTCGTCCCGAAATTAACTCGTAGGAGTCTGTCTATGACTTTGTTTCAAATAGTCATCAAAGATATGTAAAGCATAATCTGATTATTTTCCTCAACGGATATTTTTCGGAAGCGAAAATGAACGAACAGAGTCATTTTCTTCAACGGGTTCTTCGGAAATGGAAAATAAAGGAATTAACTAAACGGATATACATTTCCCTCAACGGATATTCTTCAGAACGAAAATGAACAAACGGGGTCATTTTCCTCAACGGTTTGTTCTTCAGAATTTGAAATGAAAGAAAAAAACAACGGATATTCATTTCTCTCAACGGATATTCTTCAGAACGAAAATGAACAAACGGGGTCATTTTCCTCAACGGTTTGTTCTTCAGAATTTGAAATGAAAGAAAAATCAACGGATATTCATTTCTCTCAACGGATATTCTTCAGAACGAAAATGAACAAACGGGGTCATTTTCCTCAACGGTTTGTTCTTCAGAATTTGAAATGAAAGAAAAATCAACGGATATTCATTTCCTCAACGGATAAATCTTCAGAAACGAAAATGAACTAACGGAGTCATTTTCAACGGTTATTTCCTCAGAGTTGGAAATGAAGGATTTCACAACGGATATTCATTTCCTCAACGGATAAATCTTCAGAAATGAAAATGAACTAACGGAGTCATTTTCAACGGTTGCTTCCTCAGAGTTGGAAATGAAGGATTACACAACGGATATTCATTTCCTCAACGGATAAATCTTCAGAAACGAAAATGAACTAACGGAGTCATTTTCAACGGTTGCTTCCTCAGAGTTGGAAATCAAGGATCTCACAACGGATATTCATTTCCTCAACGGATATTCTTTAGAACGAAAATGAATGGATAATTCATTTTCCTCAACGGTTATTCTTCAGAATGGAAATGAAAAGATAAACAACGGATATTCATTTCCTCAACGGATATTCTTCAGAACGAAAATGAATGGATAATTCATTTTCCTCAACGGTTATTCTTCAGAATGGAAATGAAAAGATAAACAACGGATATTCATTTCCTCAACGGATATTCTTCAGAACGAAAATGAATGGATAATTCATTTTCCTCAACGGTTATTCTTCAGAATGGAAATGAAAAGATAAACAACGGATATTCATTTCCTCAACGGATATTCTTCAGAAGTGAAAAATGA
Source organism: Helianthus tuberosus (assembly GCA_030545235.1). Classification (NCBI taxonomy): domain Eukaryota; kingdom Viridiplantae; phylum Streptophyta; class Magnoliopsida; order Asterales; family Asteraceae; genus Helianthus; species Helianthus tuberosus. The sequence goes on from JARYGA010051239.1 coordinate 55,212, forward strand.
ATAGCTAGTTCATTTTTCCTCAACGGATGCTTCATCAGAATTGGAAATGAATAGGGTTAACTCTTGATACATGATAGAACTTGCTGTGATTTCTGTGCACTAAATTCCATAATTATGTATGCATCCATAATTACGTAATTCCTTGCACAGTCCGCACAGTTTGTTTTGAAATGTTGTGGGGAAAGATATCAAACCTGAGATAAGAGTGACTAGACTACCATAGGGTCCTTTTAATTAGATCATCAGAGGATCTTCTTAATTAGGCCACTAAGGAGTCCTTTCAGCTATATCATCACATGATATCCCTAATCAGATTTTTGGATCAATCTGTTTAACTAGACCACTAAAGGGTCTAATTATGAAGTAGTACATTATAATCCAAGGGACTTTAACTACAACGTAGAAGTCCATTAAGGATTTAAGTAGTACCTTTGGGTATCCTACTATGAATCTCTTGCACAAAGATATGTAAGATTTTACGAGGATTTGAATAACATAAATTAGATCACATGACACATAAAGGATAACACATAAGCACATAACCACATAATTGTTTAATTGTTATTTTTCTTGTTATTGATTGCTATTAACTTGGCGCCTCGTACATCGTTTCTCTTGGAAGAAACGGGTACTTAGGATTTTCGTGGAAACGCAAGAGATTATACAAGGGAAGAAATTTGGAAGTAGTCTGTTCTTCAAGGAATGCGGTTCCTTGATTGTCGGTATTGTAGGGGATATGTTTATACATGCAACCACATAAACATATTGAAATGTAAATGAAAGATTTATTTATAAACAACAATAACAACAACTGTTTCATAGATTGTGATAAAAGAAAATAATACACAAGGCTCGATTATTTTCTAAACAGCGTTATCTTCTGTCGGTCAGATACTCATCCCTGCGCTGGATTTGCATCAGCAAGTCTTGGGCAATTTCTACTAAAATGGCCCATCTCGCCACAGTTGTAGCAAGATCCCAGTGGGAAACGAGCTTGAGCAGGATTGTTGTTAATCTGATTTGGTGCTGCTGCTGTTGGGCAAACCCTCGCTGTATGACCTATAAGTCCGCAAACTTGGCATGTGCGGCACTTCACACCAGCATGATGAGGTAGGCCACATTGGTTGCACATGGGTGCAGTTCCTTTGTAGGGTTTCCTGGCAGGGGGTTGAGCTGGTTGGTTGGGGACGGCTTGATCATTGTGAGCGACCACGGCGAAGTTCTGAGAAGCCTTTCGCTTCTTTGACTTCTTAGAGGATCCAGTCTGTTCATCCATGGTCTTTGATTCCTCGATTGGTTTCGATTCCTCGACCAGTTTCTTGTCACCCTTTCGGAAAAGCTTACGTTTCCTGATCTGCGATTCAGTCAAGGTTGCAGATAACTCAATGGCCTGCCTAACAGTAGTAGGGTTGCTACCAGTCAAAATGTCTTGTATTGAGTCGGGAAGGCCATCAATGTACTTTTCGATCGCCTTATCCAAAGGCGTGACCATGTTTGGGCATAACAGACTTAACTCCTCATAACGGTCCGTGTAGGCTCGATGCTCACCGCTGTCTTGCTTAAGATCATCAAATTCCCTTTCCAAAGCCCTGATCTCGTGACGAGGACAAAACTCCTTCATCATGAGAGCCCTAAGTTCGGCCCATGTCTGTGCTAGAGCAACTTCTGCACCACGATCTCTCATAACCCCATTCCACCACGTAAGGGCTCTCTTCTGGAACACACTCGAAGAGAACTCGACCTTGCGATTGTCAGGACACTGCACGTGGCGGAAAGTATTCTCAATGCTCTCGAACCATTGAAGAAGCCCAGTCGCTCCCTCAGAACCACTAAACTTGAGTGGTTTAGCCGAGTTGAAACTCTTGAAATTGCATGGACCGTTGTTGTTGTTGTTGGCTTGGTTCCATTGAGCAAAGAGGTTTGGGAATTGAGCAGCCATTTGCTGTGCAATGATTTCTGCCAATTCGGCAGTCGCTATCTGGCTTTCGCGTCGAGGAGGCATTCTAAAAGAGGAAACATGAAATGAAACGAGTGAGAGGATTAGACGAAAAGAATGAGATGAAACAAATCTGATGAAAGCAAGGATAGTGGTCATTTGTTTGTTACTACAAAGCAACAAACGACCCTGGTGAAAAGTAAATAGGTCAAAAATAATGTATCGCGAAGACATGCTCGCCTATAAGTGAACACTCATCCCAAGAATTCCCAGGTAAGCACAACTGGTCTCGCGTCTGATGAGATGTATACGAAGTGCTTGCCTAGACAGAAAACCCAGAATACAGGCATTCACCCTTCCAGTTTGCACGTGTTCACATTATTTAAAACCCAAAACCTTGACGAGATTTTGAAAATTCAAAGGGGTTCAAAACCATATAACAGAGGGTTCAAAACCTTACAATAAATCATCCTAGAACAGATGATTAGTTTTCAAAACGGTTTCGAAAAATTATGTTCTTGTTGTGGTAGTCGCCCAAGGATAGGTGACAGCATTGTTTTATGACTAAACGCAAGTAAACTCGCGTTGGGGTCCTAAGAAGGTTATAGACTAGGTCAAAGTATTACTAATAACCTAATTCCCTATAATCATTGGCTCTGATACCATCTTTTCTGTCACACCCCGACCACGTGGAACATACAAAACGTGGCGGAAATGTCGGGGAGTGTTGTAACAGAATTAATTGTTTCATAACCATGGCAATTGAAGTTTCGTTTTATTAAGTAAAAGTGATACAATGTCTTAACAAACAAAGAAATACAACATAATTAACTAGTCTTGCATCTTTTATTGTTACTAAAGCCCAAGTCTGCCTATGTGTATCTTGACCATCTTATGCAACAGTTCCTGAAAAACACATGTGAAAATAGGTACGTCAGCATAAAAATGCCTGTGAGATACATAGGTTTTGTGAAAATAGGTTCCATGACTTATGTTTGAGAAAATGTTTAGTCATGAACCTTGTAATTTACTTTGTTTTGTAAATCATTTGAAAAACAATGAGTTCAGATGATATGTATACAATAAATGAATAATGTATGGTTAAATGAATAACCATAGTAAAATGGATTTGTATAAGATAGGTTGTTTGTAAAACAATGTCTTGTGAAAAGTATGTTATTTGTATAAAATGTTCTATGTCTCAAACTGAAATGATTCAAATAACGCTACAATATGTAATACCATACAAACACTTATATATAGGAAGTACCAGCGGCGTATCCACCATGATTGTATCATATTACACACGCATCGTTACTTAATCACTTAATCAAACCAAACCAAACCAATGTCAAAATGTCTATGTCAAATATCCATGTCAAATGTCTATGTCAAATATCCATGTCAAATGTCTATGTCAGAATGTTATGTATGGCAAGTGAAATGTCTCAACTAAACCATACGCACAAAAACAAAGTATTGAAGTAAAACTTGGTTTAAATCAAAGTTATGTTTTGTGGGAAATGCATGATCAAATGTCAATCATGTTAAAATGTCTATGCCGAAATGTCTATGTCAAATACGGTTCACACGGTTCACAGACACAAACGGTTCCCAGATATCAACGGATCACAGTCAAATGATTACAACGGTTCAATATGTAGTATAATGTGTTCATATGCTGGATAAGCATATGCAACAGAAAAGCAACGTAAAACAATGTACTAAGTACGCACACAATGGGCATACATAGCATGAAATGTAATGAAATCATGTACTATAATGTACTAATGAACATAGCAAGTATATGATGTCAAAACAGGAAAGCATGAAAGTAACAAGTAGGCACATGTGTTCCACCCCAAAACAGTTTGGAAAACAGTAAAAGAGGGGTCTATGTACTCACCTGAGATTGCTCAGTAGTCCTTGAGTAACAACTAAACAATGCTAGAGATCGCGGATATCAAACGGCACCTAGTATAGGTAGCTACATTAATAAACCGGACCTAAATCGGAGGATCGGGTAGCATTAGGGTTTGTAAACCAAACGAGTGTAGAGACTCGTGTCTTTTGGTTTAACAAAGCCTACATACTAAATGAAACTTAACCTAAGTGTCTACGACCCATTACGGCCCGTTTAGGTAGCTTATGCTACTTTAACGCGTCGTTCGCGTGAAACGCGTTCGGACCGCCTAACTAGCCCTATGACAAGTGTTATATGCCTAAACATATTACATAATCAGTTATGTGACAAAGGTTTAGGTTACATATGCTTAATTACCAATTATACATGAAAAGGGTATTCTGGTAATTTACCTAAGGCATATAAACTACCTATCATACAACTACTTAAACGATGTGACCATAGGGTATAACCTCGGAAGGTTATTCCATACCCACTATGGTCACCTAATGTGTTTGGTCAGATCCTAATGATTGACCAAACTGGGTCGGGTTCGAGGTATAAGCGATTTATCAGATCGCTTACCCTACGACCCTAGACAACGTGGTAATCAGTAGGCATAGTCCCAAGGGACTATGACCATCGTGATTACAATCACGTTGCGAAGTTCTAACGAACTTCGCATTGACCATTACCGGTCAACGCTGAAAGTCAAACAAAGTTTGACTTTCTGACTCGAAAAGCAGTAAAATAAGGAAAAGAACGAAAGAATACTTACGAAGGGTCCCCGAATGCTAACCCAGATCAAAATAGCTCAGGTATGAAACGAAGGTTCCAACTTAGAGTCTTTTCAATCAGATTTGTGGGTTTTAAGCCAAAAGGGGGGTGGGTATTTATAGTTTTCGGGTAACCGTTAAGATCGTTTGTTGTAAAACGTGCCATGATCCAAGGCGTACACTTGTCGGAACCTTATGGTGGCTGAAATTAGGTTCTTATCCGCTGACTAGACGATTGAGAATATGTGGTTGAGAATCAAACAGCTGGGACCCGCTGTTAAAAACATGGAATCTGGTCCAGAAGGGGGCTCGCGTGACGCTAAGGCCCGTCGCGTCACGCTAGGCCCCTGTTTTGGCAGATTTTGCAGAAATGGTCCCTGCACCTTGTTTAAGCGATTTTTGATGCGTTTGAACCCCGTTAACCTCATTTCAAGGCTCTAAAATGAAGTTAAAGTATAGGGAACTCAAAACATACTCAAAAATATGCCGGATGATGGTTCGTTTGGTCGTACGAACGCGATGTTCGCTTAATTACGACGGAATGCGCATAAGCGCGAAAAACGATCCAAATGACGCAACGAATGGATTTTTCTTAAGGCGAACACTTAAATATAATGTAGTCATGCTTACATAAATTTTTGGATGTCCAGATGTATTCAGAATGTAAGTTATGCGCGAAAATGCAAACTTGTGCACTTTTTGACACTTTTAGTCCCTGAATGTCCCAACAGTTTATTTTAGCACACCGAACCCCTCAAAGCCTATTTCTAAGCCATGTAAAGGATATTTAAGGTGTGTTTAACTTATGGTCAAGTTCCGGAATGTCTGTTACAGTTCAAATTGGCATACTTTCGCAGTTTGTCAACTTTAGTCCCTGTAAGCGATTTAACTTTGATTTCACCACACCAAACCTTCCAAAACTTATATCTAAGTTATGTATAGGTTATTTATGGTATGTTAAGCCTATTTCACTATTCCGGAGTGTTTGCTGCATTAAACTGGTTATATTTACGCATTAGTGCGCGTATAACCTTCCAGAAAGCGATATAGTGATTGAAATCGAACAAGAATTGATATGTGTAAACGATACACATATTTTTACAAATCCCAAGTATGAAATACAATATTTCACTGGTTGGGCATTTGTTTGATGGTTGAAATGACACAGGTGTTACATTATATTTCCAGGATTTGATTACTATTTATTTGGGTGTTCATTGTTAAGCAATTAAAACATGATAAAATAGATTATATGCAGACCTAGACATTTTCAGGATATCTTAAAGGATGATATCAGTATACTCACCTACTACGATGAATCTTTGTGCATACCTTGATCGCAGGGGTATATCCTGAAGTGGGACACACTAGTATATCAGTAATAAAATTACCTTAACGTATCATATGGTAATGGAACTTGAAATGTTCATGCATTTTGTTTAAGTGGACAAACATACTGGTAATCGTCTTGAACTGCTTTTCACGAAAAATTAAATAAAGGATTATCTAATAGTGTGAAAACAGTTTGATTGTGCTGATATGATCTTCTTACCAGTGATTCTCACAAAAATAGAGTGTTTATTACTTTTGTTATTTACTTGCTTTCAGAAAATATAAAAATCCAAAAATAGTGTCTTTTCCTGTTTAAAATTCTTAACGTACGGAAAACTGTTATTCTTGGAGGAATTGTTACTGATAGGGGGAGACGGTGTTAGAAAGTGAGTTCAAAATTTTAAATCATGCGGGTTATGATTAAAAAGTTTTTGTGTGTTGGTGATAAATTGGAAAAGGCTTAATCTGTTATACAGTTTAACAAATCTCTTGAATAATAATAATTTGTTTAACTTATGTTGAAAAATTCTTATGGTTTCTCGAGATGTTTGTTTTATAGTAAACAGATTGAAGCAGTATGTTGCTGAGAAGTTAAAGTGATGAGTTGCTGTGTTGCTGAGAAGTTGCTGTGTTGCTGAGAAGTTGATGAGTTGCTGTGAAGATGAGAGTTTGATTGGATGCATGGTAGAACCTCCTTTCTATATTGCAGACAAAGTTGAAGAGTTTGAAGATTGCTATACATATGCTGAACTGGAGTTTACTCAAACGCTAAAGTTTTTGAAGATTTGGTGATTGGATGCATCAGCTTAGGGGGAGTCTGTTGCTGACAGAAGCTATTGAAGCTGAAGCTATCCAAAGACCAAAGACAGTGCAAAATTACATGAAGATTGCAAGATGACTGAAGACAAAGTTATTTTATGAAGCTATTGTCAAGGGGGAGTTTGTTGGTGCATGTTTGTGACAACAGCTTAGATTTGGTCTTTGGATATCTTGTAATTAGATAAACGATAAACAGTTAGCTGGTTTAGCTTTGTAATAGTTAGTTGTAATGTTTGGGCTAACTAAAACCCACATTGGGTGATGGGGGACGAAATGGGCCTAGCCCATGTAGAAACCCAAGTCTAATGTTGCAACCTTGTGTTATATAAACAAGGTTAGGCTTTAGGGTTTAGGTTAATCAGTTGATCAGAAAATCAGTTAATCAGCCAGAACATTGTGTGAGAGTAATTTCGTGAGAGTTGAGAGACTTGGACGAAATTGTTGTTGGTTAGGGTTTTAATTGATTGTAAACTGCAAGTTGGATAATCAATAGTAAACCCGGTTTGAAAGTGATTTGCTGTTTCTGTTTTCTACTTGTTTCTGTGATATTCTGATCAAGAGGATTCCGCACTCTTGATTGGAAAGACAATTCTGTGAACGATCCATACGAATAGGGGACCTACATTACGCCTTTAAAGTTTTCAAATCTCGTCAAGGTTTGGGTCTTAATAATGTGAACACGTGCAATCTGGAAGGGTGGGCGCCTGTAACCTGAGTTTTCTGTCTAAGGCTAGAGTGTTCGTACAAATCCACATAATCGGACCAGTCACTCTTACCTGGGAACTCTTGGGGTGAGTGTCCACTTATAGGCTAAAGCATGTCTTCATTATGCATTATATTGACTCATTTACTTTGATTAATCACTGTGTGTCGTTTATTTGTTTTAAGTAACGAACAAATGACCACCTTCCTTTGGGTTGTCAATGTTTTCAATACTCCTTATGTTTGTCCTACGTCAATCTCACACATTTCCTTGTGTTTCTTTTCTTCTAGAATGCCTCCTCGACATGATCAAACTCAATATGCCGCAATGGCAGCCATGATCGCTCAGCAAATCGCTGCTATACTCCCGAACCTAGTAACCCAATTAAATCAAGAAAACAACAACAATAATAACAACACACCTGTTTTGTGCAACTTTAAGACTTTCAATTCAGCTAAACCGCTTCAGTTTTCTGGGCTAGAAGGAGCAACTGGGCTCCTACAGTGGTTCGAGAGTCTCGAGAGTACGTTTAGTCACGTTCAATGCCCGAATGAACGGAAGGTTGAGTTCGCATCAAGTGTGTTTCAGAAAAGGGTGCTTACATGGTGGAATGGTGTAATGAGACACAGGGGTGCCGACGTGGCAATGGCTCAAACTTGGGAAGAGCTTCGCGCTCTTATGATGAAGGAGTTTTGTCCTCGTCACGAACTACAGGCACTGGAAGACGAATTCCATGATCTCAAGCAAGATAGTGGAGAGCACCGTGCCTACACGGACCGATACGAAGAACTGAGCCTGCTGTGTGCCACCATGGTCACGCCTTTCGATAAGGCGATTGAGAAGTACATAGAAGGCCTTCCTGATCCTGTTCAGGATATTGTCACCAGTAGCAACCCTACCACTGTTAGACAAGCCATTAAGCTAGCTGCGACCTTGACTGACTCTCAAGTCAAGAAAGGTAAACTCCATCGCAAGGGTGACGAGAAATCATCGACCAAGACTGAGAAGATGCAGGGAAAGAAGGCTGAATTATCGAAGAAGTCTAGGAAGTGTAAGGCTTCCAAGAACTTTTCCGTTGTTGCACAGACCAATCAACCTGCTCCTACCCAGCCAGCACAGCCACCTGCCAAGAAACAGTATGTTAGTACTACACCTCTTTGTAACAAGTGCAATTGTCATCATCAACCACATCTTCAGTGTCATCAATGCACCAACTGTGGAAGATTTGGCCATTTGGCTAACACATGTCGCTCTCCTCCTGCTCCGAATCAAGCGGTACAAAACCCTGCCCAACAGCCAACAAATCCTGCACGACCTCCTTTTCCGCCTGGGTCTTGCTACAATTGTGGAGATTTGACTCACTACAGGAACAAGTGCCCGAAGTTGGCTAATGCGAACCCGGCTCGTAGACGAGCATTCAATATCAATGCCAATGAAGCGCGTGTCGACAATGAGGTGGTGAAAGGTACGTTCTATGTTAACAACCAACTTGCTTCTATTCTTTTTTATTCGGGCGCCGACAAGAGTTTTGTATCCCAAGCTTTTGAACCTTCGCTTGCAAAGCCAAGAACAAAACTAGGAAAACCCTTGACAATAGAGTTAGCTAGTGGTGAACCCCTTGTACTCGATTTTGTCATTCGGAATTGCCAGTTGAACCTCAACAATCATCTTTTTCCCATTGACCTCACGCCAATGCAACTTGGGAGTTTCGACGTTATAGTAGGGATGGATTTGTTGACCAAATACCGGGAAGAAGTGGTTTGTTTTGACAAGATTGTTCATGTGCCTCTTTCGTCTGGTGAAACCTTAGAGGTTCGTGGAGAGAAACCCACTAGTATCCTTAAACTGATGACAAGCACCCAAGCCCAAAGGTACCTACGAAAGAATTACATGGCTTTCTTGGCACGTGTCGTAGAGGAGAAAGACAAGCGTAAGACTGTTAAAGACATCCCCGTTGTTCGGGATTATCCTGAAGTGTTTCTTGAAGAGTTACCTGGTTTACCCCCAGCACGTCAAATCGAGTTCCGTATTGATCTTGTACCTGGTGCCAACCCGATTGCCAAATCTCCATACCGTCTTGCACCGTCTAAGATGCAAGAGTTGTCGAAGCAGCTGCAGGAGTTATCAGACAAAGGATTTATTCGTCCGAGCTTTTCCCCTTGGGGCGCGCATGTCCTATTTGTAAAGAAGAAGGATGGGTCCTTCCAAATGTGTATCGATTACCATGAGCTTAACAAACTCACCATAAAAAATCGATATCCCATACCTCGCATTGACGATCTCTTTGATCAGCTTCAGGGTGCTACCTACTTTTCGAAGATTGATCTACATTTTGGGTATCATCAGCTTCGTGTACTCGAAGAAGATATTCCCAAGACTGCTTTCCGCACATGATACGACCACTATGAGTTCATTGATGACATCTTGATTTATTCCAAGACACGAGCTGACCACGAACAACATCTCCGTCTAACAATGGAACTCTTGAAGAAGGAACAACTTTTCGCTAAATTCTCCAAGTGTGAATTTTGGCTTAAGGAAGTTCAATTTTTAGGACACATTGTCAACGAACAAGGTATACATGTAGATCCCGCAAAAATCAGTGCGATTAAGGATTGGGATACACCTACTACTCCTACCGAGGTTCATTCATTTCTGGGTCTCGCGGGTTATTACCTTCGCTTTATTGCAAACTTCTCCAAGATTGTGGTTCCTCTCACAGCTTTAACTCAAAAGAATAAACCTTTTGAGTGGGGACCCAAACAAGAAGAAACTTTTCAGACCTTGAAACAAAAACTCTGCGATGCTCCTGTGTTATCTTTACCTGAGGGAAACGACGACTTTGTCATATATTGTAATGCATCGAATCTAGGCCTTGGTTGTGTTCTCATGCAAAGGAACAAAGTCATAGCCTACGCGTCAAGACAATTGAAAATCCATGAGAAAAACTACACGACTCATGATCTTGAGTTAGGCGCTGTGGTTTTTTCTCTCAAGATTTGGAGACACTACCTTTACGGAACAAAATGTGTGGTTTTCACTGACCACAAAAGTCTCCAACACATCTTCAATCAGAAAGAACTACACATGAGGCAACGACATTGGGTGGAACTTCTAAACGACTATAACTGCGAGATTCCCTACCATCCTGGTAAGGCGAATGTCGTAGCCGATGCGTTAAGTCGAAAAGAAAGAGTCAAGCTTCACTTTATCCAAGTTCGATCAGATATTCAAACCCGCTTTTCTCAAGCTCAACATACTTGTGTGTCACAGAACTTGATGGGTAAGGAATTACCATATCATCTTACGCCTCATCTTGAACTGAAGGACAATGGGTTATATTATTTCATGGACTGTTTGTGGGTTCCAATCCAAAACAATATCCGCACCTTGTTGATGGATGAAGCTCACAAGTCTCGTTATTCAATTCATCCTGGTGCAGACAAAATGTATAAGGATCTTCGAACCCAGTATTGGTGGCCGGGAATGAAGAAAGACATTGCCATATAGATATCCAAATACCTTACTTGTCTGAAGGTTAAGGCGGAACATCAACATCCCTTTGGATTATTGGAACAACCAGAGATACCGGTTTGGAAATGGGAAAACATTGCCATGGATCTCATTACCAAACTACCGCGCACTAGTAGAGGTCATGATGCCATTTGGGTAGTTGTTGATCGACTGAAAAAATCAGCGCACTTCTTGCCAATCCGTCAGTATTTATCTGCTGACAAGCTTGCCAAGATCTATGTAGATGAGATTGTATCCCGATATGGTGTTCCTTTGAACATCATATCAGACCGAGATGCTCGATTCTCATCTCACTTTTAGAAAACCATGCAATCTGCTATGGGAACCCAACTCAATTTAAGCACAGCTTATCATCCTCAAACGAATGGACAATCTGAAAGAACAATCCAGACATTGGAGGATATGCTTAGAGCTTGTGTGATCGATTTTAGTGGTAGTTGGGATTCGCATCTTCCATTGATCGAATTCTCCTAAAATAATAGTTATCACTCCAGCATCAACATGGCTCATTTCGAAGCTTTATACGGTCGAAAATGTCGTTCACCGGTTTGCTGGAATGAGATTGGTAAAGCTCAGCTCACTGGACCTGAACTCATTCTGGAGACTACAGACAAAGTCAAGAAAATTCGCGACAACCTCTTAACAGCTAGAAGCCGTCAAAAGAGTTATGCGGATAGACGACGCCAGCCTTTGGAATTCCAAGTCGGTGATCTCGTCCTACTCAAGGTATCTCCTTGGAAAGGTGTAATCAGATTTGGAAAGAAAGGAAAACTTGCACCACGTTATGTTGGACCATTCAAGATCGTTGAAAGAATCGAAAAAGTGGCCTACAGACTTGAGCTGCCTCCTGAACTTGGAAATGTTCACCCAACTTTCCACGTGTCCAATCTTAAAAAGTATTTGGCTGACAAAAACCTCCACATCCCCCTTGATGAAATTCGTGTCGATAACACGATGCACTACGTCGAGAAACCTATGGAAATCATGGACCGTCAAGTCAAGAAGATCAAGCGCATGCGCAAACGGATAGTCAAAGTTCGCTGGGAATCCAAACGTGGCCGAGAGTTTACTTGGGAATGAGAGGATCAAATGAAGGCAAAATATCCACACCTATTCCCACAAGTTTCCTCTAATTAAATTTCGGGACGAAATTTCCTAAAGTAGGGGAGACTGTGACATCTGTGTATTTTAATCCTTGTACTGTTCGGAACAATTTTGTATTTAATAAAAGTTTGGTGTTTTAATTCCAATAGTTGTTAATTATTTGTGACATTTACACATTTTCAACCAGTGTTCATTTCCGAACTCTCAAACCTGATCTGGAAGTGAAATCGTAAACCGTTACGTAAACGTAATCAGTTTAACGCGACGTACACTCCGGAACAATGACATACGCCAAACATACCTTAAATAGCCTTTACATAACTTAGAAATAAGTTTTGAAGGATTCGGTACGACAACAACATTTTGGTTTGAACTTAAGAACTATTTGCGACAAAACTGCGTAACGAACGTTGGTGACCGCCCGGATAATATTTAAATCCTAAAAATATGCTGTTATGATTAAAATTTTATTTTTAATCGTGTTGGTGTTGAAAAATAAATTAAAACGTTTAAAAACGTTATTTTTCAAGTTTAAGCGCGTACTGCGTGTTACTGCGCAACACAGCGCGTATACTGCGAAACGCAGGCAACACAACCAGTCCCGGATACTGATATTTATTTCAGTAATATTTTGACGAGTTTATTTTTATATAACAATAAAAATAATTTAAAACGCCAAAAACCGGGATTAAAACGCTAGATAAAATACCCGGTATCCAGTTAAATACCTGTTTTTAACCTACATATATCATATATATGTATTTTATGCATATATATATATATATGTGTGTGTGTGTTGTCATGTATGTGCAAGAGAGAGAGTAAGAGAATGCCACCTCTCACCCTTTTGTGCCACTTGTCCATCATGCATATTGCATGCACCTTGAAGAACCCACCATGTCCCCCTATATCTAGCATAGTCTTCCACTAACCAAGAAGCACTTTCTCACTCTTCTCTCTCTCTCTCCCAAACCGTGAATGTGACAACTGACACAAAACCGGTAATTTCCGTACAGTTTTAATTATTATTTATTATCTGCAATTATGTGCTTAAATGTCAACATTGTCTGATTACATGCTATACATGTGAATTCATGCACGTTTTATACTTCAAATATTGCTTTATGCATTACTTTAAGCGTTGCGTTAGAAAGACTAGTAAACTCACCGGTAAGACACTTTGTGTCAGCATTTCCGCAGAAAGCTGTCAGACAATAGAATTAGGGCCTAGGAGTAGGTCCAACATCTAAAATACATTAAAACCCAAGTGTGGATACATGGGTTAACATATAAACTTCCCGGAAGCTAAACTATGCACTAAAAAGCACCCGAAACTCATTTTAAATGCAGAATTTTGAACAATTAAGCCATAATTCAGCTATAATTCAGCTTCTAACACCAAAATATCATGCAGAATTTATGAATTAGTGTCCAGAATAACTTACAAAGTGTCGGGAATTGAAACTGTCACAAAAGGTGCTTCATACTTAGTGAAACTGCGCAATTTAGCACTTTAACGAACCGTAACAAAACGAATAACCGGACACTACCCGAAATACCAAATTTTCACTAGAAGCATTGTTTTAGTGTTACGACGCTAGTTATGGTCACCGAACATCATATTACATCTCCTAAACACTAAATACACAAAATACCTAACTAATACCATTACATTTCAACTGAATCAAGAAACTAGAATTGGAAACGTTACACTTTACCCCCCCCCCCTTTGTTGGACGGTTGGGACAAGGGTCCCACACAAGATTTTATTTGATTATTTTATGTGATTATGTTGGAGTATATTCCAACAAATATACCATAAAAAGATTAGGAGAATTTTATAAAACCATAAAATATTACCATAACCTCATTCTACACCTCCTAACTCACCATCTTCCTCCTCCTTCCTTCCTTTGGTTTCGGCTCACCCACACTGTTACAACCTCCATTTTCAAGCTTCAAACAACCATTCCAAGGCCACTCCAAGGCGTATGGAGATCATCTAAGAAGGCTTGAAGTGTAGGAACTTGAAGGACCACCTTGTGGAGCTTTTAACCTCTCATTTTCTTTCATAATCATCTTCATCATTTTTGTGCCACTTCCCTAGCCATTAGAGCTAGTAGTAAGCTTCTTGATCACTATATTAGTTCATGTTTATGTTATGTACAAGTTTCACAATCTAAACAACTTAACTTTTAAAGAAGAAAATGAGAAGATCTAACATATTTATGAAGAAAACAAGTGATTACATGAATTTTTAGTGTATGTAATGAAGTTGTTGATGTTATATCTTGTGTTTATGTTTAGATCAGGTATGTTAAAGCCTGGATCTAACAAGTTTAAGCATGGATCTTGTAGGATCCATGGTTAAACTTGAAGATGAACATATGAAGCATTATGTAAACATGAAAAATGAATTTTGATGCATAATCTTGTAATCTTGAAGTAATAAAGTGTGTGTAGAACTCATTTTTGAAACTAAAACTCATGGAAAGTTTGTTAAAAATTTAACATAAAGCTTGTTTTTGAAAGATCTAAAGTTAGTAAGCATGGATCTTGAAAGATCCATGATGAAATTTAATGTTAAAAATGATGATCTTTCTAATAAACATAAAAGTGGTTTTAGAAAGATGATTTACAAAATTTGAAACCATTAAACTCATGGATGAATTGGTTAGTAAAATAAAGTCTTATAAAAGTTTGTTTAAAATACTCAAGAACACTTATTTTTGGAAAGATCATGCTATGTTAAGTGTAGATCTAAAAGACTACACATTTTTAACAAGAATCAAGTTCACCATGATGTTTCATATAAAGGAATTAGTATATGTTGTTGATGATTATTGTTGAGAATTGTTTTTGGTGTTGAAAAGAAAATAAACACATGTTTTGAAAACATGGGAAACCTCCATTTTTAGGGGAAACTATGTCAAAATTTTTATAAAATTTTGACACTTAGAAAAATATAAGTTTTGGTGAAACTTATTCCCTAAAAATTCATCTAAAAATATTTACCAAGGTTTCCCTAATTTTTGGTGTAAGATTTCAAGTTAAGAAATGGTGATTTCTTCAAGTTAAAATTTATATTAAGTATGTATATTTTTAGGGAATATATATATATATATATATATTTAGTGATCACCAAAATTTGTGCTAAGTGTATATTATGTGTATTATAAGTAATAGTGTATTTGGAACTTTAAAATACACTAAATACTCCCAAGGAGTATGAATACAAAAATACACATACAAATACATGAGAATACATAAGTATACAAGTATACAAAAATTCCTAACAAGGAAATACATGGACAAATACAAGAAAATATATTTATGAAAATATATTCCTTAACATATGATTGAACTTGGACAAGTTATGGACTTAAATGTATATTTTTGGACAAATATATAACCTATACCAAGTATTGGAATTTATACAAAAATCGGGTGGATAATAAGAATAACCATATATATATATATATATATATATATATATATATATATATATTTCATACAAGTCTTAAAAGTATATTATTTTTAAAAAATATAATTCCGGAAAGTAATAAAAATCAAAGTATTGATTTTTGGTGAAAAATACAAAATACACAAGTATTTACATGAAATACAAGCATACTTTCCTAAGAATACTTGTACAAAAATAATATTGAAAATATTATTTCACAAAATACTTATATTTATTTTTGGGAAAATGATATAAGTAACATACTTGAAAAGTTAAAAATATAAATTATTTTTAACACCTATTACCTTGAGAATGACTTTATAAATGAATATATATTTGTGAAGTGAAATATATATTTACAATAGACATCGTATACCCAAAGTACAAGAACATGACAAACGGGCAAGACCCGACGAATAAGGGCACGACCCTCACTAAGAATGAACGCACAAAGAACTTATACATAAACAAAAGATGGTGACTTGTACTTGTGTGATACAAGTCTAGTGACTAACATTAATAGAACACGTATAGGTCACGACGCTACAAAACCAACCGGTGAAGTTTACGGCGCAGGATACGCAAAGTTGTGAGTTCATGTCCCAACTTTTAAACTTTTACGTGTTTTCTAATCTTGGGGAAAATACATGTGTTATGGTATGTTGAATACAAAAACTAAGGAATGATACTTTAGATCATGTCACGAATAGGGTGCCATAAGCACCATTAATCAGTTACATACCAAGATCGCGAAACAAAAGGTTAGATCTAATGGGTTTCAGGCAACCACACTCTTGGCCACTCTTTTACCAAGCAGTGCTTTTGTGTCTCTAGTCGTGAATCGACAGTCGTGAATCGACAAGTAAAAATGCCTATGGTTTGGATGCTTCCTATGTCGTGTCACATGTTAATGGCCTTGCAAACCATTAGCGATCTGGATTTCCTTACATTTACAGAAGTACATATTTCAGCACAATTACATACCATGTTTTCTACAACGAATGCTTAAATGTTTATACAAAAATGCATGAATTCACACTAACATTATGTTGACGATTTTCCAAAACTCACATGTATTTCAGGAAACAAGTTGGATCTTAGGCGCTAGTGTTGTTATCAAGACGTAAATTTCAAGTTTAAATGTCATCCACTTTTGTTTTGGACCAGAACTTGAGGGTTTGGTTGAAACTTAAATGACTTGTGTTAGTAACATTTCAATCTTATAAATGGATGAGCATCTTGTTTTAATCATATACTTGTTTATTATAATTGAATGAAATGATATTGAGCAAGTCACACATCATACACTTCCGCAAAAGTCAGGGTGTGACAGTGAACACATACACACACACATTTTTGAAAATTCAGCCATATTTTGAAGATTCAAGTCTTTTCAAAGGTGTTTCCTTGTATTTTTGAAGATCCAAGGGTGTTTTCAAGTGATTCCAAGCATTTGCAAGCACCATATCATCAAAAATCTCATCAAAACCTACTAATTTTCTTAAAGGTATAAACTTACTTTAGAGATTGTGTTCTTGCATTTTGATGATGCTGATGATAGAAGTTTCTCATGGTTCTTGGATTTTTCATTAACTTGAAACTAAAAGGAAATGGGTTTTGATACAAAATAAAATGGAAGTACATATGTGTATATATATATATAGCCGTATGCATGTATGTGTATGTATATGAGATTGGGTTTGATTTTTTATAGATACTTGTTTGATTTATTCTTGAGAAATAAATGCATGTTTAATCAAATGAATGTTATGTAAATTTCTTGTGATTTGTCTTGATTTTGTGACAAAGGAAAACTTTTGAAAACATATATATGTATGCATATGCAAAATTTCTATATGTATGTACATGCACATGTAAATTTTTGTTAGTTAGTATAGATTAATGAAAAGAATGTTGCATGCAATGATGTCTAAATGAAAAAAATGGTGAAATGATGAACATGTCTTGGATTTTATGAATTAATATCAAGTTTAATGCATTTAAGTTTATATGAAATGATGATGACATGATAAGTATGCTTTAGATACTTGTACATAAGCATGCATGTTGAATAAATGCTCAAGAAATGATGAAAAATGATTGTATGACAAAAATGTTTTAGAACAGATTATAAACATTAAAAATAACATTATTTGGTATATTATAATGGCATGAAACTTAGCCATAGGTTTGGTAGCTTCGCATGTTGTACATATAGCTTAGAAAGTTGTAAAATATGTGAAATTTGCATGATTTATGTGGTTTACGTGAGACCTGCACTATCATGAGTATAACCACTATTTTATTTAGTAAATAACATGGGTTATGTTAAAATATCAAGTCGTTACGGTTTGGGATGGTTATGGTAACGTTTGATGCAAAACTATGCGGTAAAACGGTTTAAAATCGGCTTTTCGGAGGATTTTTATAAAACTGTTTTAGAACAGTAATTAAACTGATATTTTTGATATAAAAATAAGTATTTTAACTTATATTAAGTTTGATTGGTGTTTGGTTAGTCGTAGGTGACTTCCGACACCCAAAAACGTTACCGAATCACTAAAATACGTGTTTTTCAATATACACTAGAATGGGTTGTACATGGGTTAATTTTTTATCTATTACAATTTGTTTTGTGATTTAGATTATGTGTATGATGATATGCTAAGACTTGAAAAAATTATGTGTATTACGATATTTTCTATATGACACGTTTGAGTATATATATTACGACGCGCAAATCGTAGATATATTGCTTATAACATGATGAGGGTCACCAATAAAATCGTTCAAGTCGCAAAGTTCTTAAAATATATATATATATATATATATATATATGTATATATATATATAAATACACCAATATAATAAAAAATAATAACTTTTCAAGAAAATCTCAAAGTTATGTGAAAATTTCTAAGTATCGGAGAAACTTAGGTATTTTTCTGAGTTTTTGATTATTAAATCGTTCTTATTTAATTTAGGACAAATAAACAATTTGAGGGATTGTGTTAACATATAAAAACACACCCAAAGGTGAGTACATAGTTCCCCTATTTTAAGCTTTTCAAATGTTTTGGGGTGAAGCATATGTGAAAAATTTTACTTTTCGTTTTCATGACTTTATACATATTTTGTTACATGGTTCATATAATACAAATTTTCAAGACATTTTTATGGTATATTGACTTAGTATACCTAACACTTGGTTTCAAAGACATTTTTACTTGGCATATTAACTTAGTATGCCTATTGCAAGGTTTTATAAAGACATTTTACATGACATGCTTACATTGAAAAGGACATTTTGTATGTTTAACGGGACAGTAGTACATTCATTAACATTGATCACGCCGCTCGGTACTATGTAATACCGCTATATGACTTGACAAATCCCATTCCCGCTTCCTAGTTTGGTTTGGAAGTGTTAGGGAATGACAGAATTCGAATACATTTTTGATAAACCTTGATCCTGATAAGGGTTTATCCGACAGTCTCAAGGCTTGAGTGTATACGATAGACAAACTGTATAAATGTTCATTTCGATAAAAGCAATGGTTTTTAAAACATAACTTTTGTATTAAACTTTTGTTTATTCAAAGACCTTGTTTTGTACATGACATTTGATTACATAAGACATTTGTTTATACATGACATTATGCATTTTGCTTGAGTAAATACTATTTATTCGCCATACAAGACATGGTTTGTACTGGACATTTGACATTGGACATTGTTTACACATGACAATGACATTTAAACAAGACATTATTTCATGGTTATTAATAAGTGATTTAAATAACAAAACGTGTGTAATATGATAAAAGCATGGTGGATACGCCGCTGGTACTTCCTATATATAAGTGCTTTTATTATGTTACACATCGTGGCGTTATCTAAACCCGCTTCAACAAGGACAATACATGACATATTTTATACATATTATTTTCATTTGAATTTCATATGACTTTACAAAAGAAAATATTTTATAAGGTTCATGAGTACTTTTCATTAAACATTTCTTTTAACATTCAAGTCATGAATCTTCAACACTAAACCTATGTTACTCACAGGCATTTTTATGTGTTGGTGCACTTGTGTCTGTACTTTGTCTGTATTTTGTCATGATACCAAACGATGTCTTTGTTAGTCTTGTAAGTTTGACCAAGTCAACCATCCTCCTGGTTTGACTTGGCCAAACAGTTAGACAATGGTTGTAATATGTATGTGTCGAAGGATGTGTCATCGAAGGATTGTTTAGATCCTTCGATGAGCTCGAAAGATAAACCTTCGATGGATGTTGATGGACTTCGAAGGATATCATCCTTCGAAGTAAATGTGGATCCTTCGATAGGCTTGTGATCGATAGATGATCGTTCGATCAGTCTATCTGATCCTTCGACCAGACAATCTGTGATGGATATAAATATCCATGTAATGTGCTTATTTCAAAAAAGAAACAGGAGAACACATTGTAGAGAGCACACACACACACGAGAGTTAGAGAGAGTTTGCAAAATACATTTGTAAACATTGAGCTTGTAACCGAACCTTTCATACGTATTAATACAGTGGTGTTAATCGGTGAATACTGCGTGTCGTGTACTTGCGTGTTCTATCTCGGTTTGCCTTTCCGGTTGGATTCCGCACAACCGGGTTGGTTAGTATACAAGGATTAGGCGACTAGATCCTCCCCTAGCCGGACCTACAAGTGGTATCAGAGCCTTGGCTCTTTTCCTTGTTAAAAACCGAGTTTATACAAGATTTTGGAGTGTTTTTGGACAAAAACTCACTTGGTTTAGCACCCGTTTTTAGTGTTTTTCTCGCTTTTCCAGACGTAAAAACGTGTTCTAAACTAACCGGGTGTGTTAAAAGACGGTTTGGGTAACTTAAAAAAACTTGTTTTTGAGAAGTTTGGTAATTTCCGGCCAAACTCCGGCTTACTCCGGTGACCGGTTTCTGGGTTTGATCAGTCCTTTTTGGTGAATATTTTATTGTTCAAATCTTGGTTTTGGTAAAAGTATGGTCTGACCATACCTTTCTGCCGAAAGATTTCACCAACCCATCACCTTTTTCACCAACCTGTCAACTTTTGTCAACTGTGTCAGTGCAGATCGAAGGATATCCTTCGAAGTCGAAAGATCATCTTTCGATTAAAGGAGGTTCGATAGATAATCATCCTTCGAACATCCTTCGAAGTCTGTGACTTATCCTTCGATCCAAGGAATCTTTTCGAAGGATATATCTTTCGATCTACAGCTCCTTTTCGAAAGACAAGGATCCTACGATTGGAGAGTCTTTCGAAATCAATTGTTCGAAACTCAACAGTGATCTTTCGAACACTGTTGATCCTTCGAACAAGTTCTGTTCCTTCGATTCTAGTCTGTTTAAGTTTAACAAGTTTGTGTTTTTCAGGTCTTTCGATCAAGGATCCTTCGGCTGGTTGTTATCATTCGAGATATTAACATAGTTTGTGAAAATAAATTTTCACTTAATATATTAATTTTTATAAAATGGGAACAAACGGTCAGTGGGATCCAACCGCGTGGACTCAAACAACTTTGACTCCAAAATCATCAGCTACGCAATCTGCGTCAGATTTCAACAAAACTGCATGGATGCAGGCTATTGCCCCACCTCAAGCTGCAATGATAACTGCAAATCAATGGGCATTGGTCACAAATCAAAGCAGCAGCATTCAAATTATGATGCAGAACGACAGTGAAACTGGTACAAGCACAAAACCGCCAAAGCTAAATCACATCAATGATTGGGGATGGTGGAAAGAAAGGCTGAGAACTTATGTTCAGGGGCAAGGTCAAGATCTATGGATGTGCTTCTTCACCGCATTTGACAATGATTTGAAAGTTGCAGGATCTAATCCAGAAACTTACAGCACTATGTCTGATGATGATAAGAAGAAATTTGAGTTAGAAAAGAAAGCATTCATGATTCTCACACAAGCTCTTCACAGAGACATTTACCACCAGTTTGTTTACTGCACGACTACTAAAAGCTTGTGGGATATGCTCACGTTACGATGTGAAGGAAATGCTCAATCTAGAAAGATCAAGCAAGAATTACTGAAGAAAGAGTTTGAAGGATTCACGTGTATAGAGAATGAGACTTTGGCAGAGTTATCTACAAGGTTCCATCACTTGTTGAGCGAGATGTTTGGTTTCAGAGTCACTGCCACTCCACAAGAAATGGTGAAGAGATTTGCTGATAGCTTACCAGCAAAGTGGAGCGGTTATCTTGAAATTCTCAAAGAAAATGGTGTTCTAGATACAATCACCGTTTATGAGTTAATTCAAAAATTGGAGAACAAGGATGTAGAAGAAAAGCTTAAGGCAAAAAGAACACTAACTCCTCAAAATCCAGAGATGTACTATGGGATTGCAGGAGGTATCAGTGGAGAAAAACCAGCCTCTCAACATGCGAAGCTTCAAACAGCCTTCATCTCAAACACCGGACCTTCCACAACAGATCAGTTTGATCCTTCAGCATACACGATGTATTCAAGACCAGTTTCTTCTTCTCTACAACATGATGTGCAACCGACAGCTCAGCAGCAACAACCGCAACAGCAAGGGTTTTATGGAAGCTCTTCAAACTTTCAAGCCACTTCCAATCCGAACACAGTCAGATTAGACACTTCCAACTTTTCCAAAGTCAGTGTCGAAATAGCCAAGGAGCATATGGAGATGTTGAACACCTTGGTTAGTGCTTATTGTGGATTGGTCGCAGGTCAGATTGGGAATATCAATCTAACCAATGAAGATTATCAGCAAGTGGATAGAGAAGAGTTTGAAATGATGGATATCAAATGGGCTCTTGCTAGTGCAATTCGAAGAGCAAAGGAGTTTATGGAAAGGACGGGGAGAACCAACTTGAATAGCAACAACAACCCCAAGTATGGTTTTGATAAGAATGCTGTCACTTGCTTCAATTGTGGTGAAAAGGGTCACTTCAAGCGGGAGTGTCAGAGGCCATCTCAACATGGAAACCAAAATCCTTTCAGAGGTCAAGGCAACAGGGCAAATCAGAACCAAGTAAGGAACAATGAGCGCACATTGGTGCCTGTCAACAACCAGAGTCAAGCAGGACCATCAAATGCCAACCAGGCACTTGTGGTTCAAATAGATGAAGGTTGTGATTGGTCAATCCAGTTGGGAAATGATGCTCCAGATGGAACAGCATGTTTTGCTGAAGTGGTTAAGGATTTAAATCACGCCAGTGGTGGAGAATCTTCCACCAATGCTGGTGAATCTTCAGAAGATGAAGATAGTTCGGGTTATAGTGGGAGCATGGATGGGGAATCACTTGATGCTGGTAATTTATCAAGTGATGCTTTAGATTTGGAAGTTGATGAGCTTTTGGCTGAAGCTGAAGCATTATGCAAGAGGAGATCTATTCTCTGCCAAAAATCTGCTGGAACTTCCGAGAAGCTTGCTCAGTTCTTCTCTGAAGATGGATCTTTTTCTTTTCATACAGCCTTTATGGCTCACGTAGAAAGTCAGACTTCTCAGGTATGTGATACTAATTCTGACTCTGTTTCTGTTCCTATTGAATGTGCAAAGTGTTTAAAATATGCTGAAAAGGAAAGTCAGTTTGAAATCACATACAAACACAATCAAGAATTGATTGTAGATCTTTCTAAAGCAACTGAAGCTAACTTGTTTTTAACCAGAAATGAAAAGGAATTTAAAGCAACAATTGCGTCATTAAGACATGATGTTTCAGAATTACAAAAGGCTATTTTGCGAAAACAACATGCTAACAATAATCTTATTGACACAATTGAAAAGCAAATGGTAGAGTTGGCAACAGCTCGATGTGAATGTGAGACAATTAAGCAGAAACTGGAAAGCTATTCCAATTCCCACTATGTATTGGATCACATCATTGACGTTCAAAAGAAAAAGAAAAAGGGGGATACAAAATGTATTGGATTCAAATCATGTCCTCCCCCAATGAATCACAATTACTCCAAATTGCCTGATGACGAGGATATGCCCCGTTTTGAACCTACTGTGCCACTCGGTCTAGATGACTTTGCAGCAGGCCTCGGGTTCACAACTGGTACATCATCCTCGGGTCAATCAAAATCTGAGAATGTGACAGATTCATCGTGTGTTGAGGAACAGAGTCCTCCCATTGTTGAGGATGCTGATTCTTCGGATGATGAATCTGAAGAAATTGTGAAACAACAGTCTAACTCGGTTACAACAGATATTCCAATCGAGAATCACATCCTGTGTGATCCACCAGTGAAACCGAGTAAGACTGAAATGTCAAAAGCAATGGAGTCCCTTGTATCTAGCAGTGAAGAGAATAACTTGTTGTACACGCTCAAAGGAGATAGCAAAATCTGCTCTAACAAAGATTTTCCAATTAAAAATGTAAATCAAGATTTAATTGAGCAAATTTTTGAAGGATGCACTGATAAGTTTTTGGGGAACAAGAGTGGCAGAGTTACCGTCACTCAATGTGATCCAATTCCGTGTGAACAAATTAGAAAACAATACGGAAACCAAAAACTACCAATTGAGCGAAAACAACAAGTCAACTCCGGAAAGGGTAAGGTACAGGGAAAGAAGGCTCAGAACAAGAATGTTCAAGCACCTAAAGTTCAGCAGCCTAAGACTGAACAACCAAAGGTTCAACAACAAAAGGTGCAAAACAAAAGAGCTCCTGTTAAGAAACGAGAACCGAAAATGAACTTTGTTGGATCCACGGGTTCAGACAAACTTGAAACTTTTCAGGATAAATCTAACATTGAGTTTATAAAACAAGTTAGAATTTTAAAACGAAATGATCAGAATAATTACACCCAACACACCAACGGATGTGATCTAGGTCCAAGCACGTCTAGATCACAAAGTTCATTGTCTGGTTCTCCGTCTGGTCATCAACATGTTTCTCCGAAGTTTGTAGAGCGGAGAACATGTTTTGAATGTGGGACAGTTGGGCATATTGTAAGATATTGCCCACACGTGCAAAAGCTGAAGTAAAAAACGAGTGCTCCCCAAGAAATCGATTACCGAAAACGATCAGTTTCCCCGAAACAAGACCCACGTGTCTTGAAAGAAAGGGAAAAGAAGTTAAAGCAAAAGAATCAAAAGGTAATTGAAAAGGCCTTAAAATCAGAGGTCAAAGAAGAAAAACCTGTACAAGCAACATCTGAAACTGTAAAACCAGTAAATGCTAAAACAATAAATTCAAATACTGGTAAAGGACAAACAGCTTGGAAGCAAAAGCAGGTAATTCAATCAGGGGGAGCACCACAGGTTCTTTTTCCTAATCATCAAGTGATTGAAATCACTTTCATTGATGATCTCGGACGACCCAAGTCTGTGAAGGCTTGGGTCCCCCTCTCCAACTGATCTCTGAGTGAGTGTGTAGGATATTCCAGGAGGAACTTTCGATAGTCGTAAGATTGTTGATAGTGGAGCGTCCATGCACAAGATCGGCGCCACAAGACTCCGAAACATCATTATATCTAGGAGTTGTTGCCTTTGATGGAGAGAAATGAGAAAAGAAAGGGGAAACAGAGTTGTCTGTCGAAAGGAATTGATAACTTCGTCAAAATGAAAATCATTCCAAAAGTGTGATTGTTAAAGGCTTTAATCAGGTCCCCGGGATAGATTCACGTAAAATGTACGCAACTGCAGCACGTCTGAATCGACAAAATGAACGTGTAGTGTACATTTCTTTGCGGTGTGATTGATGAAAATGTGTTCGTTGAACAAACCAACCGGGTGTGCGGATGCCTTGGCTTGGATTGAACAACCGCACACTACTTCTTAAAGAGAAAGACAAAGACCTTCGCTGGTGCAATGTGGAAGACCAGCCGGACCCGGAGGTTTATGATCTTGTTGCTGTGAATACTTTTCTCGGATTAAGTGAAGTAGCTACAAAATCGACTTTGAAATCCACACCTGGTGGATATCCAGTTTGGGAGAGCACTCAGATTCCTGGCAATGTACGAAGTAGTTGCAGGATACGGTTTTAAATTTCTAATCTCTCCTATACTTGTCGATATTTAAGCTGCTTTATGAATTATTATTATCTCGTACAGCACTCTTTGGCCAGACAGTGTTGTCATGGTCCGCACCGCTTACCGACATGCCAACTGGTTTTTCCAAAATTCGATACATCATTTCTGATTCAAAATTAAGTTTGGTAAACGGCATTGAGGTAAAACAAGAGTAATACCAACATCGGAAAATCATTTTTGTAAATACCTTTGTGTTTTAAATTTATCTTAGTTTGTTGATTTTAGGGGGAGTAAATCCAAAATTTGAAAATCCAAAAACATTGAAAAATTTTAAAATCACAAAAACAATAGAAAAACAAAAATGAGTTTCCTGGCGAGCAAAAGAGAAAATGATAGTACATCA